>JBAMBP010001183.1:0-16924 GCA_037044515.1 Phortica magna
GCTGCCGCTCCGCGAGCTCGGCGGACAGCATCATCTTGCGCCGTAGCTTTTGGAGAAGCTCTGTGACGGCCTCGTCGTCGGTAGCGGCGAACTCGGCCAGGGGCTCATCGAGTTGACTGCCAAAACGGCGCTTAACAACCGCGGCAAAGATGCACATGCTATTCATCGTGCGGTTGTACTGATACAGCGAAAGGTACCAGTTCTTGACAAGATCACCCAGCTGCGACATGTAGGCAGAGTAGAGTCCCAGCTCCTCAGCGGTCATATCGCCGTCGCCGATGCGGCGGCAGAGTCTTTCCAGGTCCTCTCCGCGCCGTCCCAGGACCTTCCCCGGCACAAGGCTCCGCCGCTGCCGGTGCTCTCTGTGTCCGCCTGCTCCAAGCCCTGCCGCCAGAGCCTCTCCCCGGCCACGCGCCTGTCCGACGCATCCACGTGTCTTAGCAGCATGGTGTACGCCCTGCGAACCGTTTTGGCCAGCAGCGCTGACATGGCGTCCAGGGCGATACGACGCTGTATGTGACTGTCGACTATACGCATGAGCAGACAGCGCATCACCAGCGGGCAGTTGAGTTCCACCAGCGGAGCAACAGCAGCGGTGGATTTCAGCAGTTCAAAGCAGGCGTCCCGCACGGCGCTGAGGTCCGTCATGGTGAGGTCGGCCGGCATATCGCGCGTAGCGGTGGAGTCGTCGCTGAGCCGCGCCCACGGGGCCAGCAGCCGGAACTCGACGAGAGACTGTTGATAGGCAATGACGTTGGCAATGAGACCTATGCTAATCCCGGCTGCGCTGTACTGATTAGACGTCATTCCAGGTGGAAGATCGGTAAGTAGGCCATTCGAAGGACGCTCGCCAATCATCTGACCGCTGTGCGGAATCTCATGAGTGGCTTTTGCATTAGCGGCCGTGGCGGCTGTGATGCTGTCACAGGCCTCCTGTGTGTAGGGAAGCGCGGCGCCGCTTGGATTTGTCTGTGTAGTGCTGCTCAGTCGTCCTGCGATGATTTCATAGTTGAGAAGCATCTTTCCCGTCTTCTTGTTCATGCTCTGCACAAAAGACATGGACCCGAAACGCAGACACTGACGCAGAACAAACCCGACCTTCATACCCACCCACACCTGACCAGTCTGTGCGCGTTCCCACAGCTGCTCCACGAGCCAGTCGGTCATATCCTCCTGAGTGCACCAAGTTGGTTCCTCTAGCGTTAGTCGTATGATATAGTCAACAAGTGCTTTCGGCGGCGCCGTGTTGTCATTCTTGGTCGCTTCCTGTAAGATCTTGACACTCTTTTTGCTCTGCACGCGACAAAGTGCGTTGCCGCTACATACAGCCAAGGCAGACTGCTCCTTGCCCTTGTTTGGGCAAAAAGAGAATGAAAACATGTCTGGGAAAAAGTAAAAGGAAAAGGGAACGTGTGTTCGTAGAATTTCTCTATGTTTGAAAGAAAGGGCGAAAAGAAAGCTCAGGTGAAACCGAGGGAAAAAATGACTACCTCTGGAAGAATAAGAAAAAGTGGTTTCTACGTATGTAAACCACAGCGGAAACTTGAATTTTATTTAAAAAAAAAATGAAGAAAATGAAGAAAGAAGGCCGAAGTGAAAACGCTAAATGCTTGAAAATGGCAATGTGAGAAAAATAAGACTGTACAAAAGCAGCGAAAACAAAATAAAGAACTTATTAAATAGTTATACAAGCGAAACGGCTTAAAAAGGAAAAGATAAAAAGACTGGCTTTGAAAGTAACGCACACCCTCGAATTCCAGTGTAGTGATGCACGTTACAAATATCCTTTATATTTTGCGTGAATGAATAGTAAAAAAGAAGAAAGTAGAGAGAGAGAGAGGAGAGTTGTCGTTCAACGTATAAATCCATGATTAGAATCAGGAAGAGCAAAGATCTCCGCAAACGTGAATCAGTTACACGTAAATATACTCCAATGAAAGAGACATAAAAGAACAGACAACGGTATGGTATCAAAGTGAACAACACAAAGAGACGTAATCGCGTAAGCCAAAATCGATGATTCAATAATATTGTGATATGGATGTGAAATGTGACTGTAGGAAACTAACAACTCACAAAGTTTTCAGAAAAAAAAGATGCACGAGTGGAGACAACACTGTGCAAAATGGAAGAAAAAAGGGGAAAACGAAAATAAACAGCATGTAAGCGGTCAAGCAAAAAGTACTTATAACTCCTCTTCGAGGAAACTAGACAACAAGAAAAAGAAGGATTACGAACCGAAACACTGTGGAAAATTTGAAAAAAAAAACAAGAAGCAACAAAAAAGGAAGGCTGAGTACCAGAAGCCTAGTCATCAGCTTCAACTGAGCAAGCCTCCTTGGGAAAAAAAGACTGTATCGAGTGGGAAATAGACACTGAACAAGATAAGCAAACAAGGAAGAGCCGCAGACCTTAGCGCAGACGCGTGAAAGATAGTTGGACAAGCAGCAGTGTAGCGCTACCGGAAGAGCGAAAGCAGCTGTCATTAGGCGTGTGGAGAGAAAGACTCAAGCCTCACATATACATTGTGATGAAAGGATGTAGAGAGCAGCTGCTCCGCTGTCGGGCGTGCTTTCCGGTCCACAACAAACACCTGGTCCAGGAAGTCCAGCGCCTCCTCGCTCAGCTTCGTGCCGTGCATCCCGCCATCGCAGTCCGGATGCTTCCAGTAAGCGTGCGGCAGCGTCTCCGGCTGCCCGTCCTCCAGGCTGCCGATCCGGAACAGCAGCGGCACAGCCTCCGGCCGCGTGCCCGTCTGCGGGTCGCCCCACGGCGCGACGCCCGTCAGCAGCTCCAGCACAGTGCACCCCAGCGACCACACGTCGCTCGCAGCGGTGCACGTGCCCTGCACAGCCTCCGGCGCCATGTACGCAGCCGTCCCCGCAAGACCTTCCGATTCCAGCGTCGTCGCCTGCCCCTGCAGCACGCAGCTCGTCCCGAAGTCCGACAGCTTCACAACGCCCTCCGAGCTCAGCAGCACGTTGCCGGGCTTCACGTCGCGGTGCAGCACGCCGCGCGCGTGCATGTAGCTCAGCCCACGCAGCATCCCCTGCGCGTACCGGCTCACAGCGGGGTCGCGCAGGTGCCGCCGCCCGCCGCCCAGCACGTCGCTCAGGCTGCCCGACGGCATCCACTCCATGAACATGTGCCCCGTCCCGCCGCGCACCATGAACGCAACAACGCGCATCACGTTGGGGTGCTTCAGCTCCGTCAGCACAGTGTACTCGGACAGCACCTCGCGCAGACGCACGACGCGCCCCGCGCCGTCCACAGGACAGCGGCACAAGCTTCGCAGCAAGGTAGCACCCCAGCAGGTCGTCCCACGCGCGGTACACGGTCCCGTAGCTGCCGGCGCCGAGCTCCTCGTCTGTTAAGACTTGAAAGCGGTCAACCATCTGTAGCTGTTCACTGCACGAGTACGTCTCATTGCACACAATCACCACATCCTCTTCTTCTAGTAGCGACTGAATGAACTCTTCACTCTCATCCATCGGGACTTTCTCCACCGCCATCTCTGGTTTCTCGCCACCCTCGGCACTAGTGTCCGGAGCGCCACGCGCGCGTACAATGAAGGTCATGCTCTGCAGTCCGTCCCCGGTGCCGGCCCCGTTGACGTTCTGCAGCCGCGCCCGCAGCGCCGCACTCCGGTCAGCCGAGGTCGGAGACGCGCCACTCCCGTCATCGACGTCATCGGCGTCATCCTGTGGCGAGGCAGTGGAGATCTCACCCGTGGGCAGCAGCAGCTGCTGTTGTTGATGATGTTGATGATGATGCGCAGCACTTGAGCCACCCCGCGCACCCGGATTTGACATCTCCCCGCCCTGTTGTTGTTGCTGCTGCTGCTGCTGTTGTTGTTGCAGTTCTTGTTGGCCGATCGCTCCCGAGGATGGCGAGGCATCCTGTACGGCGGCAATCGCCTCTGCGTCAATCTCAGCGGCAGAGTCCTGCAGCTCCTGCAGCGCCACCAGCAGCTCATCCAGCACAGGGTGTGGCGGGGAGGTGTACAGCGCCCGCATCGCGGCAATCTGCGAGCGCCAGACGTTGCACGCGTACTCCACCGTTGGGGCGCGCGCGTGGGCGAGATCCGTTTGTGATTTGACAAAGGCAGAAACGTCAGGGTTGCTTGGCCTGCGCAGTGGCTCGTCGGCACTGCCGGCGGCGGAGCCAGCCGCGGGGAACGCACAAGGGTTGAGCACAGCAGACGGGGAGCAAGCTGAGCCACAGGTAGGACTCCCGTATCCATTCCGGCTGCCGTTGTCTTGCGCGGCCTCCAATCGGAAGTTTCCCTTTGTGTCCTTGTAGCTGCCAAGTCGCTCCTGCGGGGTCGCCGCCCTGTCCTGCTGTGTAGATGCACTGTCCGAGCTGCTTTTCCCACTTGTAGGCACGGTAGGCGTCGTGGGAAACAGTGGTGTCTTGAGGGACAAGAGCTGCGAGGAAAGCGTGTCCTTGCGCTGTGCAATCTGCATAATGAGCTCCACAATGTTCTGCCGCGTCACCGCGAACTCCTCCAGCGGCGCGCCGAACTCGTCAGCAAAGTGCCGCTTCACCGTTTCCGCGAAGACCGCCATGCTGCACATGGTTCTGTTGTACTGATACAGGGAAAGATACCAGCCCTTCAAGAGATCCCCCACCTGCGAGGTGTAGGCCATGCACATGCTCAGCTCGTCCTCGGTCAGCTCCCCGCTGAGGGCACGGCGGTACACGGTCCCGATGCGTATCCCCTTCTTTGCGGTGAGCGACAGCAGCGCAATGGCGCGCCGCACGGCCCTCCCCAGAAGTGCGCACATGACGTCCAGCACCACGCGCCGCAGCACGCGGCTGCCCTCGATGCGCAGCACAAGGCCACACTTGAGCAGCGGGCTCCGCCCCTCCAGCAGAGGCCCCAGCGGCGGCCGTGGACTTGAGCAGTTCAAAGCACGCATCCCGCGCGTCGTGCAGATCGCTGATGACCAAATCGGGCGGAATATCGGCAGAGGCCTCGCGTTCGGAAAACTTGGCCCACGGCGCCAGCAGCCGAAAGTCCACCAAGGCGCGCATGTACGCCATCTCGTTGGCCATGATCCCCACCGAGACATTGTGCGAGAGCGCGGCGAAGAAGTCTGCGGGGCGCAGTGTTGACAGCGGAGCAGGGCAGGCGTTCTCTCCGGCAGTGGTGGTGGTGGTGACGGTGGTTATGGAGTTTGCTCCCGTGTTGGTGTCCAGAGGCAACGAGCCCGCACCGCTGCTGTTGTTGTTCTTGTTGTTGTTAGTGTGTCCGTTGGGTGATGACAGCGACGATGACGAGGCCCCTGGCTCTCCGCTGAAACCCTCATGATGATGTTTTTGCTCCTGTTGCCGTTGATGTTGCTGCTGATGTTGTTGTTGTTGTGCCGTCGTCGGCACGCACAGGAACGGTGAGTCCAGCTCTGCGATGCCCGTGACAGGCTCCGTTATGGAAGGAATAGGTGTGTTGAGGTCACTAGGCAGTCGTGTGCGCGGCAGCGCGGCGCCGCTGGGGTTCGCCTGATCCGCCTTGCGTATCAGCTCATCAGTAACCTCGCAGTCCAGCAGCTTCTGCCCCGTGGTCTTGCTCATGCTGCGAACAAACGGAATGGACCCCGAGCTGAGGCAGCGGTGGGCGATGATGTTCGCCTTGAGTACCGTCCACAGCTGGCCAGTCTGTGCCCGGTCCCAGAGCTGCTCCACCAGCCAGTCCGCCATCTCATCCTGTGTGCACCACGCGGGCTCCTCTGTCGTCAGCTTCACAATGTACAGAATGAGAGCCTCGGGCGGCGTGGTGTTGTCGTTCTTGGTCGCCTCCAGGAGGATTTCAGCATTCTTCTTGCTCTGCACGCGGCAGAGGGGGTTGACGTTGTGGATGCCGTATCTCGTGCCATCGGTGCTCGCTGATCCCTGCTTGGAAGCACGGCGGGTAAAGCTGAACATACTGCAAAAAAAAAAAAGAGGAAAGAAGAGAGTACGAGAATCTCTGCTAACCCTGAAGTTCTGCTGAGACGCTGCTTTTGTTTGTTTGTTTGTTTGTATGTTTGTTTTGTTGAGAAGGGAAGAGAAAGGGGGAAAAAGAAGACAGGGAGAGAGAACTCCCACTTCTGCGAACAATATCAAAAAAAAAAAACAGATGGAAAAAAAAATATGGAGGGAAAAGCACTTAGTGAAGCAAAAAAAAAATATATGGGAGAGAAAAGAGGGTCAACGAAAAACGTTAGAGTTGTTACTTGATACACACAATGAGGACAAGTGAAACCCACGGAGAAGAAGAGTAACGAAATGAGAAAGTGAAATGCTACAACTGAGGGAGGGGAGGGGAGAAGAAAAGATTACACAATGAAAACACTCAACAAGAACAAAAGTGTCCTTCAAAGAAACCTAAAGGTAAAGTTGAATGGGAGAGAGATAGAGGAAAGAGTCAGAGAAGTGAACACCCGAGTCAGAATCGGGAATCGAGATAACGACAGCGCCACGACAACGCGGCGACTGTGGAAGGGAAAACGAGATGTAAATGCAGAAAGTGAAAACAGGGGGAACCGCCGAAACTCCGGTAGACAAGACGCCACAAATGAGGAAAACAAAAATCAAAACAGAAGCACAAAATGCACAACAGCAAGTGGGAGAGAGAATGTTTACAGAAAAGGATAGCAAGAATACAAGCAACGAAAAAAAAAAAGAAGGGTGAAAACGACTTGTGAATGTCATACTTCACTATACTTCATAATGAATGCGTGAGAGAGCAGCTGCTCGGCTGTCGGGCGTGCCTTCCTATCTACAACAAAGACCTGGTCTAGAAAATCGAGGGCCTCCTCGCTCAGCTTCGTGCCGTGCATCCCGCCATCGCAGTCCGCATTCTTCCAGTAAGCGTGCGGCAGCGTCTCCGGCTGCCCGTCCTCCAGGCTGCCGATCCGGAACAGCAGCGGCACAGCCTCCGGCCGCGTGCCCGTCTGCGGGTCGCCCCACGGCGCGACGCCCGTCAGCAGCTCCAGCACAGTGCACCCCAGCGACCACACGTCGCTCGCAGCGGTGCACGTGCCCTGCACAGCCTCCGGCGCCATGTACGCGGCCGTCCCCGCAAGACCTTCCGATTCCAGCGTCGTCGCCTGCCCCTGCAGCACGCAGCTCGTCCCGAAGTCCGACAGCTTCACAACGCCCTCCGAGCTCAGCAGCACGTTGCCGGGCTTCACGTCGCGGTGCAGCACGCCGCGCGCGTGCATGTAGCTCAGCCCACGCAGCATCCCCTGCGCGTACCGGCTCACAGCGGGGTCGCGCAGGTGCCGCCGCCCGCCGCCCAGCACGTCGCTCAGGCTGCCCGACGGCATCCACTCCATGAACATGTGCCCCGTCCCGCCGCGCACCATGAACGCAACAACGCGCATCACGTTGGGGTGCTTCAGCTCCGTCAGCACAGTGTACTCGGACAGCACCTCGCGCAGACGCACGACGCGCCCCGCGCCGTCCACAGGCAGCGGCACAAGCTTCGCAGCAAGGTAGCACCCCAGCAGGTCGTCCCACGCGCGGTACACGGTGCCGTAGCTGCCGGCGCCGAGCTCCTCGTCCGCCAGCACTTGAAAGCGGTCCGCCATCTTGAGCTGCTCGTTGCAGGAACACGTCTCGTTGCACACAACGACAACGTCCTCTTCCTGCTAGTAGCGATTGAATGAACTCTTCAGTCTCTCCCATGGGAACCTTTTCCACCGAAACTCCACCATTGTGTCCAACAGTTCCCTCACGGTAGACAAACGTACTAGGCGAGCGGTTCGAGCGCAAACGCCTGGCCACCCGCCGCGCCCTCCTCGCGTTGGTTGCTGCTGCCCCCACTGTCAGCCTCGCTGGCCCTGGCGGCCGCGGCGTCAGCCACCGCCTCTCCGCCGGCATCGTTGGGGTCACTGGCTGGGAGTTCACTGCAGGTCGTATGATGTGTGTCGGTGGTCTCCCCGGTGCCGCGCGCGCCTGGCGTCGATGTCTCCCCGCCTTGTTGATGTTCGCTTCCTGCCGCAGTTGTTGTTGTTGTTGCTGTTGCTGTCGCTGTCGCTTCGGCTTCTGTGCCGAAGAATCCTGCAGCTCCTGCAGCGCCACCAGCAGCTCATCCAGCACAGGGTGTGGCGGGGAGGTGTACAGCGCCCGCATAGCGGCAATCTGCGAGCGCCACAACTCGCACGCATCGGCCACTGTGTGAATCGCTGTAGGACCATTATCAGCGTCGTTCTTGTAACTCACCCCGCCGGCGTCACTTTTCAGACTAGACACTGAGCTCCTCTGCTCAATATTAGCGTTGCTGCCCTCCACGAGTGTTGCAGTGGCGGACACCGACAGCGCGGTGCCGTGCTTCTTCTGCTGCACGAGCTGCATAATCAGCGTGTTCTTCTCGCGCACTTCGTGCATAATGGTGTCCACGAGGTCCTCCTTGGCGGCGGCGAACTCCGCCAGCGGTCCGTCCAGCTCGTGCGTCAGCCGGTCTTGCACCGTTGCCGCAAAGGCGGCCATGCTTCGCATCGTTCTGTTGTACTGATACAGCGAGAGGTACCAGTTCTTCAAGAGGTCCCCGATTTGCGTGCTGTAGGCGGCCATTCTACTCAGCTCTTCATTGCGTCAACTCCCCGCGCATCGCACGGTGATAAACGTCAATGATGCGCTCGCCCGATGCCGTTACCCATCGCAGCACCGAAATCGACCTCCGCACCGCTAGCGCGAGAAGCGTCGACATGACGTCCAGTGACACGTGCCGCAGCACGCGCGCGTCGCCCACACGCAGCCGCACGCCGTACATGGCCAGCGGGCTGCAGACGTCCAATCATACACCCCATTGCGGCGATAGACTTGAGCAGTTCAAAGCACGCGTCGCGCGCGCCGTTGAGCTCTACAGGGGAGAGATCGCCCGGTATGACGCACGGCGTGATGCAGTCGCGTAAATTGGCCCACGGCACCATGAGTCTAAAGTCAACGAGCGACTGCACATAGGCAATCGCGTTGGCCACCACACCAACCGCAAAGTTACGCGACAGCGCCGCGCGGATGTCGTCAGAGGTGATGCAGTTCTCAGTGCCGTCAGGGCGGCGGCACGCCCCCGCGCCGCGGGCGTCCACGAGCAGTTCCGGCTGCTGCTGCTGCTGTGGCAGAGGCGGCGGGGACTGCTCCCAATCAGCTTGCCGCTGCGGGGCACGCCAGAGGCGGACACCGAGGCTCCAAAGCCCTCCGACCCGGCCCCGCTCACACTCACGCCGAACTTGCGATCCTCGCCGCCGAGCGCTTGCGTGAAGGGCAGCGCCGCGCCGGTGGGGTTCGCCTGCGTCGTCCCGCTCAGCCGCGCCTCAATGAGGTCGTAGTTGAGCAGCTTCTGTCCGGTGGGCTTTTTGAGAGACTGGGCGAACTCCACCGAGCCGTGGCGGAGGCACTGGTACACGAGCAGATTGGTCTTGAAGACGACCCAGACTTGCCCTGATTTGGAGCGCTCCCAGAACTGTTCAATCAGCCAGTCGGTCATGTCCGCTAGGGAGCACCAGGTCGGGCTCTTCTAGTGTTAGTCGTATGATGTAGTTTACAAGGGCCTTGGGCGGCGCGGTGTTGTCATTCTTGGTCGCTTCTTGGATGATCATGACACTCTTTTTGCTCTGTACACGAGAGAGCGCGTCGCCGCCGCCAGCACCGCCAGTTGGAGAGACGTTTGGTGCCTTCATTATCATTATTATTATTATTATTCTCACCAGTGGCGTCCTTGTTTGCACGGCGTTTGAAGGAAAGTAAGCTCATTGCTCTTTTGGGCCCTTCTAGCTTTATCTTTTTGTATGTGTGTATATACTTTTTTCTGTTGTTAAGCCTAGTGTTATTGTACAAAAGGTAATGATTTTCTTTTATATATATATATGTATTACTGTTCTCAATTGTGAGAGCTTTTTGGCGTTGCTGTTTGTGTTTGTTCGAGACAAAGAAAGGTATTCGAGGAAGCCCCACCACTTCTTTTTTTTTTCAAAGTGAAGCTGGTTGAAGAGAAAGCGGAAAGGAGGCTGATCTAGTGTTTACCAAGGAGAAAAGAATAGACACACCAATCCACTGAAAACTTATTGAATACGTCAAGAAAAATGGGGGAAATGGAAAGATGTGGGAAATATGAAGATTAGAAAAACAGATTAAGCAGCTAGAAACTAAGCGAAATTAGTGATACTTGACGCTAAATCCTCAGATGGAGGATAGAAAGAAAGAAAATAATAAAGAGCAAATACAGATCTTCTTTAAATAAAAACTGTGGTCAAGCTATAAAAGGCAGTGTGAACTGTTTCGAAAATGAACAGAGTCAGGAAGGGGAAAGAAAGAAACAGCTAAACGATTGCTAGAGAATATCTATTCCACTCCTATCGACGGTGAGAGACAATGTAAGAAAAACACAGCGGAGATGAAAGAATAAAGGTGAGAGGAGCGGTGAGAGAAGCAAGTGATGATAGTAACAGCACAAGAGCAACGCAAAGCTGCAGATGCAAAGTCAAAAAGTGTATGGGAATCGACAAACAACTACATCACCCAGTACATTCACCCGTTATAGATATAACAATGCCGGGAATGAAAAGGCACCTGTGATGCATACGTACCCTAGCAAAAAGAAGAGGTGAAGAAAGTGAAGCAAAATGACCTCTCTCTCGCACGCAATCACATACAATATCAGCCAAACCAGAGGAGAAGGGACAGTTTTTCGTTTTTGTTCTAAGGTACCCAACTGCGCTGAAGACGCAGGGAACGAGAAACAATGAGAAAGAGCGAGAAAAAAAAACAATGAGGGAACACAATGATCGACGATTTCAGGACGGACAACCAATGAACACTTACCCAATGGGCAAAACTTCAGGTGTTCATGGGGAACAATAAGTTTGAAAGCAATAACAAAGAAAAAGAAGTGGTTTTTTGTAAGGGAAACGCTGAAAACTGTAACACACAACCCGAGAGGGATCACGCGTTATCCGTTTACTTGGGTACCGGAAAACAGCACGATAAGGAAAAATCAAAAACAAAATCGATGAAGCAGACAGTTAGAAATCTAAAAAAAAAAAGCATAAATCGTAAATCGTAAATCATAAATCTTGTTGACTTACAGCAATGAGTGTTTTGACTCTCAATGACTGTTCACAACAGAAAAACAGCTCAACTAACAGGGTAAAAAAAAAGAACAACGTACGCAATGACAGAAGCACCACATCACAAAAGCAAGGAGCTAGAGTCTGAAAAAAGGCCACCAAAAACCCCTAGAAGGAGAAAACGTAGTGTCGTTTTAGAAGACGTTGTACTTCTTGACAAACGGGTGCTGCAGCAAGTGTCTCCGCTGTCGGGCGTGCTTTCCTATCCACAACAAACACCTGGTCCAGGAAATCCAGCGCCTCTTCGCTCAGCTGTGCCGTCTTGCGACTCTCCGTCAATCTTCGCTTGCTTTCGCCAGTACGCATGCGGTAGTGTGTCCGGCTGCTCCATCCTCGAGACTCCCGATGCGAAAGAGCAAAGCCACAGCCTCCGGCCGCGTGCCCGTCTGCGGGTCGCCCCACGGCGCGACGCCCGTCAGCAGCTCCAGCACAGTGCACCCCAGCGACCACACGTCGCTCGCAGCGGTGCACGTGCCCTGCACAGCCTCCGGCGCCATGTACGCAGCAGTCCCCGCAAGACCTTCCGACTCCAGCGTCGTCGCCTGCCCCTGCAGCACGCAGCTCGTCCCGAAGTCCGACAGCTTCACCACGCCCTCCGAGCTCAGCAGCACGTTGCCGGGCTTCACGTCGCGGTGCAGCACGCCGCGCGCGTGCATGTAGCTCAGCCCACGCAGCATCCCCTGCGCGTACCGGCTCACAGCGGGGTCGCGCAGGTGCCGCCGCCCGCCGCCCAGCACGTCGCTCAGGCTGCCCGACGGCATCCACTCCATGAACATGTGCCCCGTCCCGCCGCGCACCATGAACGCAACAACGCGCATCACGTTGGGGTGCTTCAGCTCCGTCAGCACAGTGTACTCGGACAGCACCTCGCGCAGACGCACGACGCGCCCCGCGCTGTCGACAGGAAGTGGGACAAGCTTCGCAGCAAGGTAGCACCCCAGCAGGTCGTCCCACGCGCGGTACACGGTCCCGTAGCTGCCGGCGCCCAGTTCATCACCTGCAGAGCACCTGAAAGCGGTCCGCCATCTTGAGTTGCTCGTTACAGGAACACGTCTCGTTGCACACAATCACCACATCTTCTTCTTGCAGCAGGGATTGAATGAACTCTTCGCTTTCCTCCATGGACACCTGCCGCACAAGGCCACCCACCACGCCCCGCGCCCCTGGATTGCCTCCCTGGCGCACGATAAACGTACCGCTCTGCAGCGCATGCGCCTTATCCGCGCTCACATCCTGCAGCTGCGCGCGCAGCAAATCAGCCTTGCTGTGTGCCGTCGGCGACACGCCCGGTGATGCCCCCAGCGAGAGCGCCGCCTGGCCGCTGTCGTGTCCCTGCAGTGAGACCCCCACAGGCGACCGCCGCTGTTGCCTTGCGGAGCTGTATCTGCGCTGCCATGGCGGCGGGCGGGCGAACGCCCACAAGACCTGCGTCAGTAGTATTAGTAGTGCCAGTAGTACCAGTATTAGTAGCAGTGCCAGGGGCGACGGCGATGCCGCAGAGACCACAGAGTGAACCGCTTGTGCCATTAGCCTCAGAGGAGGTCAGCGGCAGCGCCTGCCGTGCCGTCCACGGGCTGACCCATGGAGTCCCTGTCTGTGTCAGTACAGCCCCCCAGCGGCGCGCGGTGCACCTGCCGTGTCACAAGACGTAGCTCGGTGTCCACGGTCTCCAGTATGGCCGGCGGGTCGTGGGTGTAGAGGGAATACACAGAGGCGAGCTGGGTGTGCCACGTTTCGTAGATGCTGGCGAGGTGAAGCTGCCCCGGAGTGCGCGCAGCGGCGCCTTCTGCTTCTTCTCCTCTTCCTGCCTCCACCGACGTTGTGTGGTTCGCAGCGCTGTAGGAGGAAGAATTGTCGGAGTTGGATCGGCTGTGTTCGCGCTGCAGCGCCACCCGCTGCCGCTCCGCCAGCTCCTGTGACAGACGCATCTTCTTGCGGAGCATCTGCCAGCATCTCATTGACGGTTTCGTCGTCAGTGACGGCGAATTCTGCCAGCGGTTCATCGAGCTGACCAACAAAACGACGCTTCAGGACATCCGCGAAGAAGGCCATGCTTCGCATCGTTCTGTTGTACTGATACAGCGAGAGAAACCAGTTCTTCAAGAGGTCGCCGAGCTGTGACATGTAGGCAGAGTAGAGTCCTAGCTCCTCGGCGGTCATATCACCACCACCGATACGGTGGCACAGTTTCTCTAGGTCCTCTCCACGACGCCCGAGGACCGACGCCGCCATCATCGTGATGTTCGTCAGCTGTCTCCACGTCCATGGACAGAGTCTCCTTCTGTCGTCGCCCCTGTGGGCTGCCTCCACATGCCTCACCAGCATCGAGTACGCTCGGCGGATAGTGGTGGCCAGCAGCGCTGACATGGCATCGAGGGCAACGCGACGCAAGATGTGGCTGTCCTCGATACGAATGCGTAGACAACGCAGCATAAGACGGGCACTCCAGCTCCAGCATCGGCGCCACAGCGGCGGTGGACTTTAGAAGTTCAAAACAAGCGTCCCGCACAGCGTTCAAGTCGGTCATGGTGAGGTCACCCGGCATATCGCGCGTAGCGGTGGAGTCGTCGCTGAGCCGCGCCCACGGGGCCAGCAGCCGGAACTCGAGCAGCGATTGCTGATAGGCAACCACGTTAGCAATGAGACCAACGTTAACGCCGGCAGCGGTGACCTGATTTGCCGTCATGCCGGGCGCGAGATCAGTGACCAGCTCCTCCGAGACGCGCTCGCCGATCATCTGACCGCTGTGGGGAATCTCATGCGTAGCCTTTGCGTTGTCTGCTGTGGCGGCGGTGATGGTCTCGCAGGCTTCTTGTGTATAGGGCAGCGGAGCACCTGTGGGATTGGCTTGCTTGGCACTGCTGAGTCGGCCAGCGACAATCTCATAGTTGAGAAGCTTCTGCCCCGTTCGTTTGCTCATGCTGCGCACAAAAGACATGGACCCGTGCCTGAGGCACTGCTGTAGGATGAAACCTGCCTTCATGCAGACCCACACTTGACCGGTTTGCTTCCGCTCCCACAGCTGCTCTACGAGCCAGTCGGTCATATCCTCCTGAGTGCACCAAGTTGGTTCATCGATTGTCAGACGAATCAAGTAATCAACCAGTGCATTCGGCGGCACCGTGTTGTCATTCTTGGTCGCTTCCTGTAAGATTTTCACGCTCTTTTTGCTCTGCACGCGAGAGAGAGCACTGCCACTGCAGGCAGCCAAGGCGCATTCCTCCTTGACCCCTGTGGGGCTCATGCCAAGGGAGAACATACTTAACGAGTTTGTGCGACCGCGGAGGGGAATAAAGTGTTCTCTTTTTTTTTTTACGCAGCAAAGAGAAAAACGTTGTTGCTAGTGATTTCCTTCTGGGTGAGGAAGAGAAACAATAGAGAAGCAAAAACAGAAGGAGCTATCGAGAAGCTGCAGAAACGAAAATACGACGTGTTTGTGAAGAAAAGCGGTTTCACACAAACAATCGGGAAAAGAAAAAGCAAGAAAAGAACGAGACGGGAGAACTGAGAAAATATAATTCAAAAAGAAGAATTAGGTCAAAATAATGCAAAAACGAACAATGTGACTAGAGAAAATAAAGAAAGAAACGATGAGGAAAAAACTGAAAATGAAAAATATAAGGGGAAGAAAGAGGAGAGATAAGAGAAAAGACTTATAAAGCGGGAAGAAGGAAGAAACTATTAGCTTCAAAATTACTGTGCACCGGAGAACCTGAATGAGGTGCTGCGAATTGTTGAGTTTCTTGACAAGTGAAGAGAAGTAGCCAACACAAAGAAGAAGAAGAAGAAGAAGAAAAAGAAGGAAGAGATTGTCATTGAATTCAAGAATCATTTAGACAAAATGTAAAAGGGGAGAAGTTCAAGCGGCCGAGGAGGAAACAGTACCGTTTCTTTAAAAAAAAAACGCAGTTCTCTCTCTCTCTCTCAAAGAAGCAACAAGAGCACAAGACAAGAGATGAAAGGGTCGTGTGGAACCAAAACCTCTCGAAAAACAGGGCCAACAAAAGACGCGTATACGCGTAGCAAAAAGACAAACAAAAACAGTAGAAGGCTTATGGAATGCGTGTATGGAAGAGCAGGACAAATTCAACTTGAATATACTAAACAAAAGTGTGTTCATAAGTGAGACGGACGCGGGAAAAGCAATAGATAAAAGAAAAAGGGAAAAACAAATGCGTCAATAAGAAAGCAACAGAAAATATCAAGGGAAAATCACGAGGAGATTCGCTAGATCGGCTCGGGAAATATATATGTGAAAGCAATAAAGGCTCTGTGTGAAGAGGAACACAAGAGAGAAGACAAACAAAGAAAAAAAGGACAATAACAATGAAGAACAATGAGTTGCAGATGTGGTATTCAGCACTGGCAAGATCGACTGAGAAATGAGAAAACACACCTTGAAAAGAAAAAGAAAAGAGGGGCAGCGGCCCATGTAACTAACAAAGACGTGAAACCTAAGCAGGCAGTGCAAGGGGGAATCAGACGAAAACGGAGTGGAAAGCAGAGACTGTAAACGTATCGGAAAGGGAAGGAACACTGAGCGAAAAAGTGAAAGAGGGAGAAGAGGAGGACGTGTGAAGCGAACGAGTTATTGTTGTTGTTTTTCTTCTTTTTCTTTCGATCAGAACGGATTGTACTTCTTGATAAATCGGGTGCTGCAGCAGTACCTCCGCTGTAGGGCGTTCTTGCGGTCCACGACGAACAGCCTGATCCAGGAAGTCCAGCGCATCTTCAGCTCAGCTTAGCACCGCTGCGAGCCACCGTCAGCTGTCCGCACTGTTCCGCCAGTACGCGTGCGGCAGCTGCTCGGCGTGCCCGTCCTCCAGGCTCCCGATACGGAACAGCAGCGGCACAGCTCTCGGGCCGCGCTGCCGGTCTGCGGGTCCCCCCACGGCGCGATGCCCGTCAGCAGCTCCAGCACAGTGCACCCCAGCGACCACACGTCGCTCGCAGCGGTGCACGTCCCCTGCACAGCCTCCGGCGCCATGTACGCAGCGGTCCCCGCAAGATCGCATCGGACTCCAGCGTCGTCGTCCTGCCCCTGCGAGCACGCAGCTCGTCCCGAAGTCGGACAGCTTCACCACGCCCTCGGAGCTCAGCAGCACGTTGCCGGGCTTCACGTCGCGGTGCAGCACGCCACGCGCGTGCATGTAGCTCAGCCCACGCAGCATCCCCTGCGCGTACCGGCTCACAGCAGGCTCACGCAGGTGCCGCCGCCCGCCGCCCAGCACGTCGCTCAGGCTGCCCGACGGCATCCACTCCATGAACATGTGCCCCGTCCCGCCGCGCACCATGAACGCAACAACGCGCATCACGTTGGGGTGCTTCAGCTCCGTCAGCACAGTGTACTCGGACAGCACCTCGCGCAGGCGCACCACACGCCCCGCGCCGTCCACCGGCAGCGGCAGCAAGCTTCGCGGCAAGGTAGCACCCCAGCAGGTCGTCCCACGCGCTGGTACACGGTCCCGTAGCTGCCGGCGCCGAGCTCCTCGTCGGCCAGCACTCTGAAACCTATCCGCCATCTTGAGTTGCTCGTTACACGAACACGTTTCATTACACACAATCACCACATCCTCTTCCTGTAAGCAGCGATTGAATGAACTCTTCGCTCTCATCCATTGGTAGCTTCTCCACAGACACCTTGGGCTTCTCCCCGCCCTCGCCACCGCCACCACCACCACTGTTAACCACATTGCTGCGTGAACGCACAATAAACGTCCCGCTGTGAAGCACATCGCTAATCTCATGACTAAGGTGTTGCAGACGCGCGCTCAGCACTGCCTTCTTGTTCGGCATCGCGGGGGACGCGTTGT
>JBAMBP010001184.1:0-26623 GCA_037044515.1 Phortica magna
GAAAAACAAATTTCAATCGTTGTATGAAAAACTTTTTTGTTTTCCAAGATAGAGTGCTGAAATTTCAAAAGTAGTAAGATTGTGTCACCACATCAAATACCTGCAAGTTTTACTTAGATCGGACTGCTGGAACTGGTACCTGCCATACAAAATGAAGAAGAGGAAGAGAAGCAAAATTTAAGTCGTTGTACGAAAAACTTTTTTATTTCTTAATTAATCGACTTGAAACTTCATACTTATGTTGATAATGTGGCTTAAAAGCTTTTTTGATATCAAAATGGGCGTGGCACCCCCACATATGACCAAAACCAATAGTTCCCATATATCTGGCACTCAATGAGGTATAACAACGAAAACTGATCTGTAGGCTATGTGAACAAAAAGAAATAAGATTCCAAAAATAAAATGGGCGTACCACAAAAGGTGTCGTGAAGAGTATACATCTTCGGCAAGGCCGAAGATAACGACCTTACTGGTTTCTTTATTACTTATGCATTATATGACAAGAAAATATAAGAATTTTGATATGAAATATACAATTAATATACGAAGACACATATTTTTGGACATGTTTTATCCAAGATGTAATAATTTACACGGAATGACAATGTCATAAAATTGACGTGAAATTTGGAATACTGTTACATATTTCAAAGTCATAGTTTTGGTTAATTTGTTTTAACAATAAGAAATTTTAACCTCGTTGGTATATTAATATATTCTACTTATGATTACACATTATAAATTCTATAAGAATAATCTATCTATCACAAGGAACGCCTTTATAATTACAAATATATTGAAATAATGAATAATGAAATTGATTGAAGTTACACAAAATATACATAACTATCAATTTAATATTACTTTGTTTCTGGTCAAGCCACGTTAATCTCATTGTATATATGAGATTTCAAAGCTTGGTTTTTATTATGACTACACCAATATAAAAACAAATAATGAATACACATCAGTAATAAATATTATGTGTTTCAACGATTATTATAAAATTTTTAATTTTATATTATCTTATAAATATATATTCAAATATATGAATATACGTATTGCATTGATAAATACTACAAAAAACTAGTAAGGGCGGTATAGTTGAGTATACTCAACCATATAATACCCTGCACATACCCTCACCCATTTAAATGGTGTTCCAAATATAAAAAATCAGTCAAAAGTGAGGAATTTTCGAAAAATTCGAGTTTGTAGATCTCTGAGGGGGAAGCCATGAAATAAAGAGGTGTTTTTCGGTATGCAGTTTAAAGGACGTATATTAACTGAATCTGCATACAAAATTTCAGACATGTATATTTCATAGTTGTGGAGATATACATATTTTAATAAAAATAAACTGGAATTTACCCAAAATTTAAGTTTGCCGACCTCTAATGGGTAGTCCAAATACAAAATGGTATTTTCTGGTATGCAGTCTTAAGAAGTTATATATACTTTGTCTACGAACAAAATTTCAGGTCCGTACCTTCAACAATTTCGGAGATGTAGGCTTTGACATGCAAACACTATTTTAGGGGTTATTAAGGGTAGGGGGGAAAAATTTGGTATGCAGTTTTAAAGACATACATCTATGAAGTCTGCATACAAAGTTTCAATTTCGTATCTGTTATAGTTGTGGAGATATACAAATTTTTGTAAAAAAAAAGTGAAATTTACAAAAAATGTAAGTTTGGTGGTCTTTGAGGGGTAGTCAAAAATACAAATGGGTATTTTCTGGTATGCAGTTTTAAGGACATGTATTTACTGAGTCTACATACAAAATTTCAGGTCCGTATCTTTTATAGTTTTGAAGATACAGTAATTTACAAAAAAAACACTTTTTGAGGGGTAATGA
Organism: Phortica magna; assembly: GCA_037044515.1. Taxonomy (NCBI): domain Eukaryota; kingdom Metazoa; phylum Arthropoda; class Insecta; order Diptera; family Drosophilidae; genus Phortica; species Phortica magna. The sequence goes on from JBAMBP010001184.1 coordinate 1,862, forward strand.
AGGGTTGGGGGGAAAATTGGGATATGCAGTTTTAAAGACATACATCTATGAAGTCTGCATACAAAGTTTCAATTTCGTATCTGTTATAGTTGTGGAGATATACAAATTTTTGTAAAAAAAAAGTGAAATTTACAAAAAATGTAAGTTTGGTGGTCTTTGAGGGGTAGTCAAAAATACAAATGGGTATTTTCTGGTATGCAGTTTTAAGGACATGTATTTACTGAGTCTACATACAAAATTTCAGGTCCGTATCTTTTATAGTTTTGAAGATACAGTAATTTACAAAAAAACACTTTTTGAGGGGTAATGAAGGGTTGGGGGGAAAATTGGGGTATGCAGTTTTATAGGTCTTTACATACTTAGTCGACATACCAACTTTCATAGTTCTAGCGTTTCTGGTGTTCAAGTTATAGCCTTTCCAAAAAGTGGGCGTAGCTGGTTGGCGGAAGGAGTGGGCGTGGCTCAAAACCGTTCAAACTTGATCTGCTGCCGAGCATCACGAGTCTATCCTCCAAATTTCAAGTCTCTATCTTTTATAGTTTCCGAGAACCATTGGTGAGGACACAAACGGACGGACATGGTACACTGGCTATCAGTTTTATCCGGTTACTATGAAATACATCAGTAATAATTTAGTTTGCGTTATCAGAATATATACTAGTAAGTGCGTATACTTGAGTATGAGCTCAACCATATAATACCCTGCACATACCCTCACCCATTTAAATGGTGTTCCAAATATAAAAAATCAGTCAAAAGTGAGGAATTTTCGAAAAATTCGAGTTTGTAGATCTCTGAGGGGGAAGCCATGAAATAAAGAGGTGTTTTTCGGTATGCAGTTTAAAGGACGTATATTAACTGAATCTGCATACAAAATTTCAGACATGTATATTTCATAGTTGTGGAGATATACATATTTTAATAAAAATAAACTGGAATTTACCCAAAATTTAAGTTTGCCGACCTCTAATGGGTAGTCCAAATACAAAATGGTATTTTCTGGTATGCAGTCTTAAGAAGTTATATATACTTTGTCTACGAACAAAATTTCAGGTCCGTACCTTCAACAATTTCGGAGATGTAGCTTTGACATGCAAACACTTTTTGAGGGGTAATGAAGGGTAGGGGGGAAATCATTTTGAAGGTTTATTTGGAGGGCTACAGGGGGTAATAAGTGGGATTGTATGCAGTTTTAAAGACATACATCTATGAAGTCTGCATACAAAGTTTCAATTTCGTATCTGTTATAGTTGTGGAGATATACAAATTTTTGTAAAAAAAAAGTGAAATTTACAAAAAATGTAAGTTTGGTGGTCTTTGAGGGGTAGTCAAAAATACAAATGGGTATTTTCTGGTATGCAGTTTTAAGGACATGTATTTACTGAGTCTACATACAAAATTTCAGGTCCGTATCTTTTATAGTTTTGAAGATACAGTAATTTACAAAAAAACACTTTTTGAGGGGTAATGAAGGGTTGGGGGAAAATTGGGGTATGCAGTTTTATAGGTCTTTACATACTTAGTCGACATACCAACTTTCATAGTTCTAGCGTTTCTGGTGTTCAAGTTATAGCCTTTCCAAAAAGTGGGCGTAGCTGGTTGAGCGGGAAGGAGTGGGCGTGGCTCAAAACCGTTCAAACTTGATCTGCTGCCGAGCATCACGAGTCTATCCTCCAAATTTCAAGTCTCTATCTTTTATAGTTTCCGAGAACCATTGGTGAGGACGGACGGACGGACGGACGACGACGGACAGACGGTCGGACATGGCTTAATCAATTTGTCTTGTCGTCCTGATCAAGAATATATATACTTTATAGGGTCCCCCTCCCCTCCTTCTCTGCGTTACATACATTTCGGCCAAACAAACACAATATACCCTGGTACAGTATGTACAGGGTATAAAAATACAATACAAGTAAATATAAAACAATATTTTAAAATAAATATTAAAAATTACTACAAACACACAAAATACACAATATCAAAAATATATAAATACGAATATGTTTAAAAATGCTATATAAATATGGCCATATTCGATATGAAATACGTTTAAAACGTGTAACAATATATATATGAATAACATTATTCTGGTTGATCCTGCCAGTAGTTATATGCTTGTCTCAAACATTAAGCCATGCATGTCTAAGTACACACGAATTAACAGTGAAACCGCGAAAGGCTCATTATATCAGTTATGGTTCCTTAGATCGTTAACAGTTACTTGGATAACTGTGGTAATTCTAGAACTAATACATGCAATTAAAACACGGATCTTTTGGAACGTGTGCTTTTATTAGGCTAAAACCAAGCGATCGTAAGATCGTTAATTTGGTTGAACTCTAGATAACATGCAGATCGTATGGTCTTGTACCGACGACAGATCTTTCAAATGTCTGCCCTATCAACTTTTGATGGTAGTACCTAGGACTACCATGGTTGCAACGGGTAACGGGGAATCAGGGTTCGATTCCGGAGAAGGAGCCTGAGAAACGGCTACCACATCTAAGGAAGGCAGCAGGCGCGTAAATACCCACTCCCAGCTCGTGGAGGTATTGACGAAAAATAACAATACAGGACTCATATCCGAGGCCCTGTAATTGGAATGAGTACACTTTAAATCCTTTAACAAGGACCTATTGGAGGGCAAGTCTGGTGCCAGGAGCCGCGGTAATTCCAGCTCCAATAGCGTATATTAAAGTTGTTGCGGCTAAAACGTTCGTAGTTGAACTTCTGCTTCATACGGGTAGTACAACTATAATTTTAGTTCGTACTATACCTTTATGTACATATGTAAGCGTATTATAGGTGGAGTTCTTATGTATGTTAAATACTTGTATTTTTCATATGTTCCTCCTATTTAAAAACCTGCATTAATGCTCTTCATCGAGTGTTATTGTGGGCCGGTACAATTACTTTGAACAAATTAGAGTGCTTAAAGCAGGCTCCAAATGCCAGAATATTCTGTGCATGGGATAATGAAATAAGACCTCTGTTCTACTTTCATTGGTTTTTAGATCAAGAGGTAATGATTGGTGGCATTAGTATTACGACGCGAGAGGTGAAATTCTTGGACCGTCGTAAGACTAACTTAAGCGAAAGCATTGCCAAAGATGTTTTCATTAATCAAGAACGAAAGTTAGAGGTTCGAAGGCGATCAGATAGATACCGCCCTAGTTCTAACCATAAACGATGCTAGCTAGCAATTGGGTGTAGCTACTACTATGGCTCTCTCAGTCGCTTCACGGGAAACCAAAGCATTTGGGCTCCGGGGGAAGTATGGTTGCAAAGCTGAAACTTAAAGGAATTGACGGAGGGGCACCACGAGGAGTGGAGCCTGCGGCTTCATTTGACTTAACAAGGGAATTAATGGATTATGGTGTTGAAGCTTATATAGCCTTCATTCATGGTGGCGGTAAAACGTTTATTATGTGTTAATGTGTTTATATAAGTGGAGCCGTACCTGTTGGTTTGTCCCATTATAAGGACACTAGCTTCTTAAATGGACAAATTGCGTCTAGCAATAATGAGATTGAGCAAAAACAGGTCTGTGATGCCCTTAGATGTCCTGGGCTGCACGCGCGCTACAATGAAAGTAACAACGTGTATTTCCTAGACCGACAGGTGCGGGTAAACCGCAACAATATAAATGAACATTAATATTTGTTAAATGAATTATTTTCATTGATTGATTGCCAGATATATGGGAACTATTGGTTTTGGCCATATGTTGGGTTTTGATATCAAAATAGTTTTTAAGCCACATTATCAACATAAGTATGAAGTTTCAAGTCGATTAGTTAAGAAACAAAAAAGTTGTCCGTACAACGACTTAAATTTTGCTACTCTTCCTCTTCTTCATTTTGTATAGCAGGTACCAGTTCCAGCAGTCCGATCTCAATTTAACTTGCAGGCATTTGATCTGGTGACACTAAATTACTACTTTCCTTATAATTTGTATCTTGCTAGTGTAACTGACAACATTAATGTCTCTAGTTCTGAAATTAAGATTTTTTTCCTTTGCGAGTAGTGTTTCATAGGGGTGACCTGTTTGGATTTGTTTCTCTTTCATAACCTTGATAATACTATTTACGATGTTGATTAAATTTTAATTTTTCAAAATCTTATCTTAAATTGTCCTTATGGACCTCTCTCCCCCTTATAAGAACCGTTGTTCCCAAGTCTGCTTTTATTGTAACTTCTTCGTACTGAGGCGTAAGTTTGTTGCCTTAACTTTTATTTATCTTGCTGAATACTTTATCACCCACTTGGAAGGTTCTGTTTCGTCTTGTCTCGTTATGTCTTTGTAGCTGCAGCTCCTGAGCTTTATTAATGCTATCTCTTATTTCTGCTTCGAATTCTGGTGGGGAGGAGTGTATTACGTCAATCGGTCTCTTGTTTATGGTAGAATGTATTGTTTTGTTGTATTCTATTGTTGACTGAAGAATTAGCTCAACCGTATCGTTCAAGTATTTTCCCAATTTTAAGCACCTAGCAATTTCTGCGAGTGTGCTATGGAATCTTTCTACTTGCCCGTTTAATGTACTATGTAGTGGTGGGGAATTCACAATTTGGACATGAAATTTATTTTCTAAGAGTGATTTAATTGTTTCTGAGTTTAGGGATGGCTCATTGTCGCAGTATATGATTCTGGTGTGTGGAAAAAAGTTCATGTCGTTGTATGGGAAACTTTATTGTTTCTTATGAAAGAGTGCTGAAATTAGTAATTCAGTATCACCAGATCAAATGCCTGCAAGTTTTACTGCGATCGGACTACTGGAACTGGTACCAGCCATACAAAATGAAGAAGAGGAAGAAAAGCAAAGTTTAAATCGTTGTATGGGAAACTTTTTTGTTTCTGAAGTTAGGGAGCTGAGATTTCAAAAGTAGTAATTTAGTGTCTCCAGATCAAATGCCTGCAAGTTTCATTGAGATCGGATTACTGAAACTGGTACCTGCCATACAAAACGAAGAAGAGGAATATTAGCAAAATTTAAGTCGTTGTTGTTGGAAGTCTTTTTTGTTTCTTAATTAATCGACTTGAAACTTCATACTTATGTTGATAATGTGGTTAAACTATTAAGATATCAAAATGGGCTTGGCACTCCACACATATGACCAAAAACATTATTTCCCATATATCTAGTACTCAATGAGGTATAACAACGAAAACTGATCTGTAGGCTATGTGGACAAAAAGAAATAAGATTCCAAAAATAAAATGGGCGTTCCACAAAAGGTGTCGTGACGAGTATACATCTTCGGCAAAGCCGAAGATATCGTCCTTACTGGTTTCTTCTTCTTTTCGTGGTGGCTATAAGTTCCAGTGATGCGATCATGCTGGTTCATCCAATGTGTCATCGTAATAAAATACAAGGACCTTTGCAAAATTTCAGGTCGATCTGTCTTAAAATTTCAAACTTAATTTGTATGACAGTTATTTTGCAGCGCTCAGGTGTCCTGCCAAATTACAAATAATTGTAAAGGCGGCTACCGGCTAGCTTAAAGACCAGGGCGAGAACTGTGAGTTCTTTATATTGGCGTCCGTGCAGGGACCCTGAGCGACAAATAAAACACAAATAAAGTTTCAAAACTTGAAGTGCTTAAATAACGCCAGAAGGAGCGGTAATGGTGACTACCGGTTGGGTTGATACACTCAAGTACGGCGAACTAGCAGCGTACTGCGCCGAGTTCACGCTGTGCCCCCTTGGAACGATGCGTGAACTGCGCCAGCGGATGGCGAAGTTGATTCAAAAGGGGTTGCATTGCGAAGCTAAGCGGGCACGGTTGACCGAATTGGAGGAAAACAACCGGCCCAGATCTTCCGTCACAGGGTTGTTGCCGGGCATAGTAGTGGCGAAACAGGAAAGCATGACAGCGGGGGTGTTGCTCCGCGAAGACCAAATCCCAGGATTTCGGAACCCAAGCCAAAAATAGAGTGTTTGGTGAACTACGGGGACCGCGTGCTGGAACCGGCAGCCAAAAAGACGGCACCAATCCAGCCCGGTTGTTAGCTCCGTAGCCCTTGAAGTGAAGCGAAAGCCAAAGGGGGCCTAAGTTGAGCCCATTGCCTAATCGGCAATAGTTAGGTAGTCCACAGGCATCACCACCCAAGGCAGTTCAAGAAACCACGGATGGACGGATGGAAGACCAATGTTTGGCACCAATTTACCGCGACTTCCGACTCGTGGTGCGTAGGTACGTCCGTAGGGAGGACTTTCGTACCTTACGTTAATTGATGCGACAAATCGAGGACTTGGAACAGCTAGGGTCCGAGATCTCAGCCGCGTCATGCACTTCCGAGTCCGGCGGAGCGTTGGTGGGAAATAATTTCTGATTACGAGTTCGCTATTGACCATATGCGCGCTTGTAGGCGATGCGGTAGGAATGGCCATTGGGTACGTGAGTGTGGCGCCTCCTCAGCAACAGCACCACTATGGGACCCCAACGGAGGCCACTGTGGACACCAGGGCACAGTAGCTTTTTAAATGGGCGCCTGGCGGCTATGTTCAGCGCAGATGTTTGTAAAAGTAGATAACGTTGTCCAAATGGCAGACGGATCAAACTCTTCAGTGATGGAGTCGGTTTGCGTCAAAGTACTGCACGGTCTGCGTTCCTGTCAGAAGACTTTGTTGGTTTTGGAGTCGCTGATGGACGATGAGATTTTGGGGTTGGATTTCATGCAAGGAATCGGTTCTGAATTGAGCTGTGAGGGTGAGTTGGTCGTTCTGAGGGGCCTTAGAGGTTGCCAGAAGAACGATGGGGTGGCGCGGTTGAGATCGGCTATGCTAGTCGTCCCCGCAGACCATTGATGATTTAACAGCAACACCCCCAATGGAAGCAGAGGTTGGCAAATGAAGGAAGGAAACGAAGCAAACGAAGCATTGTTATGAAGGACGAGTGCCCAATCAAGCAGCGCCATTTTCCTCGGAAATCGGCCATGATGGAGGTCATCAACCCGGAAGTTGATGTACCCATTAAAAATGGTTGCATCGTTTGCGACTGTGCGTGGACTACCGCCAGTTGAACGCCCGCTCGGTCCCTGAGACGTACTCTAGCGTTGGCCACATTTTCCATTGGCTACGAAATGTGAAGTACATTAGTAGCCTATATATAAAGAATGGATATTGGCAGATTCCGGTGGACGAGGCGTTCAGGCGACAGCAACAGCGTTTACCGTCCCCGGACGAGGGCTCTTTCAGTAGAATTCAGCGCCGGCAACTTTGCAACATCCCCTGGTCCAGATTATTGGCCCAGAAGTTGAACCACACGCTTTTGCTTACTTGGACGACATAGTTGTTACAGGGCGGACCTTAGTCGAGCAAATGGACAACCTCAAGGAAGTGTTTCGGCGCCCCAGGTCCGCGAATTTTCGGATTAACCGCGAAAAATTTTAGTTTTTCAAGAAAAAGCTGTAGTGACGGAGAGTGGGATCAAGACGAATTCCGAGAAGATGGCAGCCATCTTGGAGTTGGCGCCACCACAGAATCTTAATAAGGTTCGCCAGTTCTTGGGGGTGGTATCCTGGTATCGACGGTTCGTCGAGGACTTCCCCAAGAATACCTTCCACCAGACTTCATTGCTGAAGAAGGAAAAGCATTGGAAGTAGCGGGAAGATCATCAGAAAGAGTTTGAAGAGCTGAAAAGTCCGCTAACGAAAGCGCCAGTTTTGGCTTGTCCCGCTTTTAGTCAGAGATTTTGCCTTCAAACGAATGTGAGCGACTATGAATAAGGCACTGTGCTGACGCACGTAATGGACGGTGAGGAGCGGGTGATTGTCGTCACCTCAGGAAGTCAGAATGGAAATGGTCTACATCTTATAGTTTTCGAGAACCAATGGTGAGGTCGGACGGACATCGCTTAATCAATTTGTCTTGTCGTCCTGATCAAGAATATATATACTTTATGGGGCCCCCTTCCCACCTTCTATGAGTTCCATCCATTTCGACCAAAATAAAAAACATACCCTGGTACAGTATGTACAGGGTATAAAAGGTGGAATTCACCGAAAATTTAATTTTGATTGTCTCTGAGGGGTAGTCTCAAAAACAAAGGTATATTTTCTGGTATGCAGTTTTAAGGTCATGTGTTAACTGATTATATATGCAAAATTTCAGGTCCGTACCATTCAGGGTCTTTAAGATATAGTAATTATGTATAAAAAACTTGTTTAGTGGTAATAAAGGCGGTTCTTCATGATTCTGACGTTTCTGGTGTTCAAGTTACAGCCTTTTCAACAAGTAGGTGGTGCTGGTTAGGCATGAAAGAGCAAGTGTGGTGCAATTCCGTTCATACTTGATCTGTTGCCGAGCAGATTAAGTCTATCTTACAAATCTCAAGTCTCTATCTTTTATAGTTTCCGAGAACCATTGGTAGGTAGACTCAGTTAATACATGTTCTTAAAACTAAATACCGGAAAATACTCCTGAGTATTTCCGATTACCCCTCAAAGACCATCAAATTAATTTTTTAGTAAATTCCATTTTTTTTTTAACTAAAATTTGTGTTTAGTGTTAAGCATTACATGTAAAATATTTCATAAATTAAATGTAGAACAGTGCACTTAAAATGTAGAAAGCACATAATATTATGTAATAATATCAATGTGATTCTTTAGCAATTATAGCCAAGTAACAATGACACACTTTGTTCTGCTTTGCTGTGTAAGCAAATTACAGCTGCAACGTACGATTGGTTAGCGCAATCAAGGGAAGTAGGTCATTGCTGCTTGCAAGCATATTTGCCGAGTATGCAGAATGTATAGTATATAAGTTTTAAGTGTTCAATAAAGAAATCAGTGGCAGCAACAGCCACTGAGGAAACCCAACCAATATTCTCATTCTTTAACGTCACTGTAGCGTAAGACTCAAACATAAGGTTTTTCACGATTTCGCAAATACATGTGCTTGGTGGAATCATATCAACAACCGCTCTAGTTTATGTGCTAAGAGCGCCACTTAGAGAAATAAAGAATAAAACATAACCCCGACGATCCTTACGTTGCGACACATTAGCAAAGATGCTGTGCTCAGGAAAGAAAAAAACAATTTAAAACTAGTCAGGGCGGTATACTTGATTATACTCAACCATATAATACCCTGCACATACTCTTACCTATTTAAATGGTGTTCCAAATATCAAAAAAATCAGTCAAAAGTGAAGAATTTTCGAAAAATTCGAGTTTGTTGATCTCGGTGGGGGGAAGCCATGAAATAAACGGGTGTTTTTCGGTATGCAGTTTAAAAAACGTATATTAACTGAACCTGCATACAAAATTTGAGACATGTCTATTTCATAGTTGTGGAGATATACATATTTTAATAAAAATAAACTGGAATTTACCCAAAATTTAAGTTTGCCGGCCATTAATGGGTTGTCCAAATAAAAAATGGTATTTTCTGGTATGCAGTCTTATGAAGTTTGACATACAAACACTTTTTTTGTAAGCAGTTTTAAAGACATACATTTCCTTTATCTGCTTAAAAAGTTTCAATTTCTCTTCTGTTATAGTTGTGGAGATATACAAAGTTTTGTAAAAACTAGTAAGGGCGGTATAGTTGAGTGTACTCAACCATATAATACCCTGCACATACCCTCACCTATTTAAATGGTGTTCCAAATATCACAAAAATCAGTCAAAAGTTAAGTATTTTCGAAAAATTCGAGTTTGTTGATCTCTGTGGGGGGAAGCTAGAAATAAAGGGGTGTTTTTCGGTATGCAGTTAAAAGGACGTATATTAACTGAACCTGCATACAAAATTTCAGACATGTATATTTCATAGTTGTGGAGATATACATATAAAAATCAAAATAAACTGGAATTTACCCATAATTTAAGTTTGCCGACCTCTAATGGGTAGTCCAAATACAAAATGGTATTTTCTGGTATGCAGTCTTATGAAGTTATAAATACTTTGCCTACTTACTAAATTTCAGGTCAGTGCCTTTATTAATTTCGGAGATATAGCCATTGACATACAAACACTATTTGAGGGGTAATAAAGGGTAAGGGGGAAAAATTAAGTATGCAGTTTTAAAGATATACATTTCCTTAATCTGCATACAAAGTTTTAGGTTCGTATCTGTTATAGTTATGGAGATATACAAATTTTTGTAAAAAAAAAGTGAAATTTACGAAAAATTTAAGTTTGATGTTCTTTGAGGGGTAGTCCTAAATTCAGAGGGGTATTTTCTGGTATGCAGTCTTAAGGGTATGTATTTACTGAGTGTACACACAAAATTTGAGGTTCGTACCTTTCATGGTTTTGAAGATATCGTAATTAACAATAAAACACTTTTTGAGGGGTAATTAAGGGGAGGGGGGAAAATTGGGGCATGCAGTTTTGTAGGTCTTTACCAACTTAGTCGACATACCAACTTTCATTGTTCTAGCGTTTCTGGTGTTCAAGTTATAGCCTTTTCAAAAAGTGGGCGTAGCTGGTTGGGCGGGAAGGAGTGGGCGTGGCTCAAAACCGTTCAAACTTGATCTGCTGCCGAGCATCACGAGTCTATCCTCCAAATCTCAAGTCTCTATCTTTTATAGTTTCCGAGAACCATTGGTGAGGACGGACGGACGGACGGACGGACGGACAGACGGACAGACGGACGGACATGGCTTAATCAATTTGTCTTGTCGTCCTGATCAAGAATATATATACTTTATAGGGTCCCCCTCCCCTCCTTCTCTGCGTTACATACATTTCGGCCAAACAAACACAATATACCCTGGTACAGTATGTACAGGGTATAAAAAGTGGAATTTACGAAAAATTTAAGTTTGTGGGGCTTTGAGGGGTAGTCCTAAATACAGAGGGGTATTTTCTGGTATGCAGTCTTAAGGATATGTATTTACTGAGTGTACACACAAAATTTGAGTTCCGTACCTTTCATGGTTTTGAAGATATTGTAATTAACAATAAAAAACTTTTTTTGGGGTAATGATGGGAAGGGGGCAAAATTGTAGTATGCAGTTTTATAAAAATTAACATACTTAGTCTACATACGAAAGACAAGACAAGACGAGTTTATATAGCCATGTCCGTCTGTGCCTCTGTCTGTATGTATGCAAACTCCTCCCTCAGTTTTGAAGCTATCGACCTGAAACCTTGCACAGACCCTTGGTTTTTATTACGATGACACATTGGTCGGAACCAAAAAAAAAATTGCAATCGTTGTATAAAAAACTTTTTTGTTTTCTAAGATAGAGCGCTGAAATTATACAAGTGGTGATAAAACGTAGCCAGGCTAAATGCCTAAAAGTTTCATTGAGATCGGATTACTGAAACTGATACCTGCCATACAAAATGAAGAAGAGGAAGAGTAGCAAAATTTGAGTCGTTGTACGGAACTCATTTTTGTTTCTTAATTAATCGACTTACTGGTTTCTTCTTCTTTTCGTGGTGGCTATAAGTTCCAGTGGTCCGATCATGCTTGTGCTTGTTGTAATAAAATACAAGGACCTTTGCAAAATTTCAGGTCGATCTGTCTTAAAATTTCAAACTTAATTTGTATGACAGTTATTTTGCAGCGCTCAGGTGTCCTGCCAAATTACAAATAATTGTAAAGGCGGCTACCGGCTAGCTTAAAGACCATGGCGAGAACTGTGAGTTCTTTATATTGGCGTCCGTGCAGGGACCCTGAGCGACAAATAAAACACAAATAAAGTTTCAAAACTTGAAGTGCTTAAATAACGCCAGAAGGAGCGGTAATGGTGACTACCGGTTGGGTTGATACACTCAAGTACGGCGAACTAGCAGCGTACTGCGCCGAGTTCACGCTGTGCCCCCTTGGAACGATGCGTGAACTGCGCCAGCGGATGGCGAAGTTGATTCAAAAGGGGTTGCATTGCGAAGCTAAGCGGGCACGGTTGACCGAATTGGAGGAATACAACCGGCCCAGATCTTCCGTCACAGGGTTGTTGCCGGGCATAGTAGTGGCGAAACAGGAAGCATTGACAGCGGGGGTGTTGCTCCGCGAAGACCAAATCCCAGGATTTCGGAACCCAAGCCAAAAATAAAGTGTTTGGTGAACTACTGGGACCGCGTGCTGGATCCGGCAGCCAAAAAGACGGCACCAATCCAGCCCAGTTGTTAGCTCCGTAGCTCTTGAAGTGAAGCGAAAGCCCATAGGGGGCGTGAGTTGAGCCCTTTGCCTAATCGGCAATAGTTCGGTAGTCCACAGGCATCACCACCCAAGGAAGTTCCAGAAATCGAGTGGAAGGGCTTAGACCCAGAGGCAATGGCCACTGATGCTCCCCACGGATCGACCAAGCGCGGAAGCGGAAATTCCATTTCGACGGGCTCAGTGATCCCTGTTTTTAAGAGAGGATGGAGGAATTGGCAGACGGCTATCCACCTGCAGAGACGGGCATTGAGCTAGTACAAGGGTTTGAAGACCGCTCGGACCTCTTGGGAGGATTTTTAGCAGGATTTCCTTGACTTTTTCGTATCTGCTGGCTACGGAGAGCGGATGGAGGAAGCTGTGAGGAGTGGCCGGCTGTACGAAGATAAATCGTTCAAACATTTTGTCCTCGTCATCCGAGAAATGATGAGGCACCTTAACATGAACGAAGACCAATGTTTGGCACCAATTTACCGCGACTTCCGACTCGTGGTGCGTAGGTACGTCCGTAGGGAGGACTTTCGTACCTTACGTAAATTGATGCGACAAATCGAGGACTTGGAACAGCTAGGGTCCGAGATCTCAGCCGCGTCATGCACTTCCGAGTCCGGCGGAGCGTTGGTGGGAAATAATTTCTGATTACGAGTTCGCTATTGACCATATGCGCGCTTGTAGGCGATGCGGTAGGAATGGCCATTGGGTACGTGAGTGTGGCGCCTCCTCAGCAACAGCACCACTATGGGACCCCAACGGAGGCCACTGTGGACACCAGGGCACAGTAGCTTTTTAAATGGGCGCCTGGCGGCTATGTTCAGCGCAGATGTTTGTAAAAGTAGATAACGTTGTCCAAATGGCAGACGGATCAAACTCTTCAGTGATGGAGTCGGTTTGCGTCAAAGTACTGCACGGTCTGCGTTCCTGTCAGAAGACTTTGTTGGTTTTGGAGTCGCTGATGGACGATGAGATTTTGGGGTTGGATTTCATGCAAGGAATCGGTTCTGAATTGAGCTGTGAGGTTGAGTTGGTCGTTCTGAGGGGCCTTGGAGGTTGCCAGAAGAACGATGGGGTGGCGCGGTTGAGATCGGCTATGCTAGTCGTCCCCGCAGACCATTGATGATTTAACAGCAACACCCCCAATGGAAGCAGAGGTTGGCAAATGAAGGAAGGAAACGAAGCAAACGAAGCATTGTTATGAAGGACGAGTGCCCAATCAAGCAGCGCCATTTTCCTCGGAAATCGGCCATGATGGAGGTCATCAACCCGGAAGTTGATGTACCCATTAAAAATGGTTGCATCGTTTGCGACTGTGCGTGGACTACCGCCAGTTGAACGCCCGCTCGGTCCCTGAGACGTACCCTAGGGTTGGCAACATTTTTCGAAATGTGAAGTACATTAGTAGCCTATATATAAAGAATGGATATTGGCAGATTCCGGTGGACGAGGCGTTCAGGCGACAGCAACAGCGTTTACCGTCCCCGGACGAGGGCTCTTTCAGTAGCATTCAGCGCCGGCAACTTTGCAACATCCCCTGGTCCAGATTATTGGCCCAGAAGTTGAACCACACGCTTTTGCTTACTTGGACGACATAGTTGTTACAGGGCGGACCTTAGACGAGCAAATGGACAACCTCAAGGAAGTGTTTTGGCACTCCGCGAATTTTCGGATTAACCGCGAAAAATTTTAGTTTTTCAAGAAAAAGCTGTAGTGACGGAGAGTGGGATCAAGACGAATTCCGAGAAGATGGCAGCCATCTTGGAGTTGGCGCCACCACAGAATCTTAATAAGGTTCGCCAGTTCTTGGGGGTGGTATCCTGGTATCGACGGTTCGTCGAGGACTTCCCCAAGAATACCTTCCACCAGACTTCATTGCTGAAGAAGGAAAAGCATTGGAAGTAGCGGGAAGATCACCAGAAAGAGTTTGAAGAGCTGAAAAGTCCGCTAACGAAAGCGCCAGTTTTGGCTTGTCCCGCTTTTAGTCAGAGATTTTGCCTTCAAACGAATGTGAGCGACTATGAATAAGGCACTGTGTTGACGCACGTAATGGACGGTGAGGAGCGGGTGATTGTCGTCACCTCAGGAAGTCAGAATGGAAATGGTCTACATCTTATAGTTTTCGAGAACCAATGGTGAGGTCGGACGGACATCGCTTAATCAATTTGTCTTGTCGTCCTGATCAAGAATATATATACTTTATGAGGCCCCCTTCCCACCTTCTATGAGTTCCATCCATTTCGACCAAAATAAACTACATACCCTGGTACAGTATGTACAGGGTACAAAAAAAGTAGTAAGGGCGATAAAGTTCAGTATACTGAAACATATAATGCCCTGCACTCCCCATCACCCATTTAAATGGTGTTTCAAATATCAAAAAAATCAATCAAAAGTGTGGAATTTACGAAAAATTCGAGCTTGCTTGTCTCTGAGGGGGGAAACCATGAAATAATGGGGTGTTTTTAGGTATGCAGTTTAACGGACGTATTTTAACTGAATCTGCTTTAAGTTTCAGACATGTTTATTTCATAGATGTGGAGATATACATGCATATTTTAATAAAAATAAACTGTTATTTACCCAAAATTTAAGTTTGCTGGCCTTGTATGGGTAGTCCAAATACAAAATGGTATTTTCTGGTAAGAAAAGGTTTAACTTAAGAAGTTATATATGCTTTGTCTACGTACAAAATTTTAGGTCCGTACCTTTCACAATTTCGGAGATATAGACTTTCACATGTAAACACTATTTGAGGAGCAATAAAGGGTAGGGAAGAAAAATTTGGTATTCAGTTTTAAAGCCGTACATTTATTTAGCCTGCATACAGAGGTGCGTATCTGTTATAGTTGTAGAGATATACAAATTTTTGTAAAACAAAGTGTAATTTACCCAAAATTTAAGTTTGATGGTATTTGAGGTGTAGTCGAAAATACAGAGGGGTATTTTCTGGTATGCAGTTTTAAAGACATGTGTTTTTTGAGTGCACACACAAAATTTGAGGTCCGTACCTTTCAATTATTCAATTTGTCTTGTGGTCCTGATCAAGAATATATATAGTTTATGGGGTCCCCCTCCCCTTCTTCTGATCGTTACATATGTACATTTCGGCCAAGCAAACATAATACACCCTGGTACAGTATGTACAAGGTATAAAAAAAATTATTCAAGGCTATGGACACACAAAAGTGGGTAGCAAAACAGGAAGAGATTGGCGATGAGATCCGAAGGATCGTCGTGGAACGGAGAAGCCTGACCTGTGAGCAGAGGAGCAAAGTATGGACGTGCTCCTGCAGCAATTTTGGAAGTCAGACGAGTTCTCCCACGAAGCGCCTAGGCATACCGCC
Source organism: Phortica magna (assembly GCA_037044515.1). Lineage (NCBI taxonomy): Eukaryota > Metazoa > Arthropoda > Insecta > Diptera > Drosophilidae > Phortica > Phortica magna. Next base: position 17,320 of record JBAMBP010001184.1, read on the forward strand.
ACAGAAAGGAGCTACGAGGACCACTTCGTAAGGAATGTTGGGCGTGTTTCAAGCAGTCAGTTCAAGGAGCAAAGTATGGACGTGCTCATGCAGCAATTTTGGAAGTTAGACGAGTTCTCCCACGAAGCGCCTAGGCATACCGCCACAGAAAGGAGCTACAAGGACCACTTCGTAAGGAATGTTGGGCGTGTTTCAAGCAGTCAGTTCCTCGTACGATTGCCATTTTCGGACGATAGCAGAGCATTAGGAGAATCGCGACGAATGGCCGAGACTCGATTTGCATCGATAGAGCGTCGACTCAGCAACGACCCGACACTGAGGCAAGGGGTACGTGAAGTTTATGCATGAATACGAAGCGATGGGACATATGACGGAGATACCTGCTGCAGACATTCCGAAAAACAGCTGCTTTATTCCACATCACTGCGTCATTAAGTCAAACAGTCTCACAACAAAACAACGGGTGGTCTTTAATACATCGGCAAAGACGTCGTCAGGAAGATCATTAAATGATATCTTGCAAGTGGGGCCCACTATACAGTCAGACCTACTTACAATATTACTCCGATTCCGCATGCACCGTTACGTATTTACCGCAGATACTTACGGTTAAGAACCGTCACATACGGCACTGCATCAGCTCCTTACTTAGCAACAAAATTTCTACAATATTTGGCAACGCAAGAAAGGACATCATATCCTTTGGGGGTGCAGACACTTTACAATGATTTTTATGTGGACGGCTGTCTAACTGGCGCAGACCATTTTACATTTTTCAATCTTGTATATCGTCTGCATATAGAGAAATCTCATTTTTAAGTTTTTAGTTGTATGGGCAGTACCGCGCCCTTATGTCCGATTTTTATAAAATTCTGGATTTTAGTGAGGCATTAATAAAGACACGTAATAGCAAAGTTTGGTTTGCTTATATTCAAGAACAAAAAAGTTTTTCTAACAAAAACTGTATTTTTAACCGATCGTTGCTATAAGAGCTATATGCTTTAGTAGCCTGATTTTAATCATTTTTGGACTGTATCTTTTTTGATGTCAAAAAAATTTTGTGCAAAATATTGAGTCGATAACTCTAAATACACGCTGTTTTCAAGCAAAAACATAATTTTTGGCCGATCCCTCCTATGGCAGCTATATGCTATAGTAGCCTGATCTTGAACGTTTTTGCACGGTATTTTTATTGACATCCAAAAACACGTGGTTTTTTAAGCAAAAACATCATTTTTGAACGATCGTTCAAAATGGGAGATTTTTAAAGACCAACTACCTGCAAGGAAAAAATTTAAATTTTTTTGCTAACTTTAAAATTCTGGGTGGAAATCGCATTGAAGCAGACAGGCAGACGGACAGACGGACAGGCGGACCTCGGTATTTGAACTCGTTTCGTCGTGCTGATCAAAAATATATATACTTTATATAGTCGGAGATGTCACCTTCTCTGCGTTGCAAACTTCATGACAAAGTTAATATACTCTTTTTGCAAGAGTATAAAAATGGTGTGCCAATAAGCAGCAACTACTCGAAGGGATCCCACCAGAGGATCAAGCAGTAGACTTGAGTCTTGGCGGGTCCACTATCAAGACATTGAGGCTATTATGGAAGCCTGGGGCGGACCGTCTATGCGGAAGAACGCGTTTAGAGCCACGACTTACAATGACAAAGTGAGCTCTTAGCTCAGATCTGGCAAGTACATTTGACCCATTAGGGTTATTTGCACCGGTTGTCACGACGGTAAAGATATTTATGCAGCAGCTTTGGCAGCTTAAATCCGGGTGGGACGATCCGCTTCCAGAAGCTTTGCAGATTGAATGGAACCGATTTCGGAGCAAAGTAGAGGGGCTGAACCACGTAGAATTGCCGTGGCATGTGTTAAAAGGCGGCACTCCAGAAGCAATCCAGCTTCATGTTTTCACCGTCGCATCAGAAAAGGCATATGGTGCCGTAGCATATCTGTGTTCAATTGCCAGAGAATTGCCAGTTGTCATCCGACTTCTGTGTGCAAAATCATGTGTTGCATCACTTGCGAAGCAAACGCTGCCAAGGTTAGAGTTATGCGCCGTGGTGCTGGTGGCAGAGCTGGCTGACCGGATCAAAAAGGATTTAAGGCTAACCGCAACCACTATGCACCTGTGGTCGGACTCAGAAATGGTTATATCCTGGATTAACGCTGAAGCCTCATCTTTTCACACCTTCGTTGCAAACAGAGTTGTAAAAATTTCTGGCATGTCTCTAGCCGAACAATGCACACTTGTTGATCTTGTATGGAAAAAGCGGCCAAAAATACTTCCAGTTGGAATATAGGTCTGAAAAGTTCTGTACTGCTATAAAGATCCAATAACATAAAGAAAACTAGTAAGGGCGGTATAGTTGAGTATACTCAACCATATAATACCCTGCACATACCCTCACCCATTTAAATGGTGTTCCAAATATAAAAAATCAGTCAAAAGTGAGGAATTTTCGAAAAATTCGAGTTTGTAGATCTCTGAGGGGGAAGCCATGAAATAAAGAGGTGTTTTTCGGTATGCAGTTTAAAGGACGTATATTAGCTGAATCTGCATACAAAATTTCAGACATGTATATTTCATAGTTGTGGAGATATACATATTTTAATAAAAATAAACTGGAATTTACCCAAAATTTAAGTTTGCCGACCTCTAATGGGTAGTCCAAATACAAAATGGTATTTTCTGGTATGCAGTCTTAAGAAGTTATATATACTTTGTCTACGAACAAAATTTCAGGTCCGTACCTTCAACAATTTCGGAGATGTAGGCTTTGACATGCAAACACTATTTGAGGGGTAATAAAGGGTAAGGGGGAAAAAGTTAGTATGCAGTTTTAAAAACATACATCTATGAAGTCTGCATACAAAATTTTAGGTTCGTATCTGTTATAGTTGTGGAGATATACAAATTTTTCTAAAAAAAAAGTGAAATTTACGAAAAATTTAAGTTTGGTGGTCTTTGAGGGGTAGTCAAAAATACAAATGGGTATTTTCTGGTATGCAGTTTTAAGGACATGTATTTACTGAGTCTACATACAAAATTTCAGGTCCGTATCTTTTATAGTTTTGAAGATACAGTAATTTACAAAAAAACACTTTTTGAGGGGTAATGAAAGGTTGGGGGGAAAATTGGGGTATGCAGTTTTAAAGACATACATCTATGAAGTCTGCATACAAAGTTTCAATTTCGTATCTGTTATAGTTGTGGAGATATACAAATTTTTGTAAAAAAAAAGTGAAATTTACAAAAAATGTAAGTTTGGTGGTCTTTGAGGGGTAGTCAAAAATACAAATGGGTATTTTCTGGTATGCAGTTTTAAGGACATGTATTTACTGAGTCTACATACAAAATTTCAGGTCCGTATCTTTTATAGTTTTGAAGATACAGTAATTTACAAAAAAACACTTTTTGAGGGGTAATGAAGGGTTGGGGGGAAAATTGGGGTATGCAGTTTTATAGGTCTTTACATACTTAGTCGACATACCAACTTTTCTGGTGTTCAAGTTATAGCCATTCCAAAAAGTGGGCGTAGCTGGTTGGGCGGGAAGGAGTGGGCGTGGCTCAAAACCGTTCAAACTTGATCTGCTGCCGAGCATCACGAGTCTATCCTCCAAATTTCAAGTCTCTATCTTTTGTAGTTTCCGAGAACCATTGGTGAGGACGGACGGACGGACGGACGGACAGACGGACGGACATGGCTTAATCAATTTGTCTTGTCGTCCTGATCAAGAATATATATACTTTATAGGGTCCCCCTCCCCTCCTTCTCTGCGTTACATACATTTCGGCCAAACAAACACAATATACCCTGGTACAGTATGTACAGGGTATAATTATAAAACAAAGGCAAAAACCATACGTTAAAACCCGAAAATATTATAAAATAACATTTTAAAACTTTAATTCAATTGCATACTTTCAGGGTAAGGAAATCCCTTATTAATGAATTCTATTTTATTTTAATTGTATTATCTATATACAAAATAAAAAATAGGATGTTCAAATAATAGTAGCTTCTTTAATACATTATACTAAATTAAATAAAACAATGCAAAAATATATATTATACAAAAAATTATTTTAACAAATCAAGAACACGTTTCGAAAGAATGGTTTTAGATTTGTTGGGTAAATTTAGCTGCCCGGTTATGAAAGGATCGGAAGTTAATAACAACCGATTTATAAGGTTTTTATTCGTGGCTATGCGTGCGATTTTACGTTTATTCCCTATTAATGTGAGGTAACTAGAAGACTTATCGAGTTTATCTGTTACATCGCTTTGTAACTTTAAAATGCGTGTCGCAGTGTGGTCTAATAAGCTTTGTAGCGAAACTTCAATCTCAGATTCTGTAACGCTTATAAGCTCAGGATAGCTTTTCTGTTTTTCCTTTAAAATATTATTATAGCAGGGAAAAAGGTTGTTATTGCAATTCCAACTAGTTAAGACAGCATTTAACAAGGCAAGTCAGTTTTTGGCAAGCATAGTTCTCTTCTCTTCTTGTTTGGACAAAAAGGAACACAACCTTTGCTCAGAACCGAAGCGATCACTTTAGCTGGAGGCGAGACTGACCAAGGCTGGGTAAGATTTCGAGGCATTAGCTTTAATAACCAGTGGGGCGTTAATACGCCGACACTGGATGGCCTCCAAAGACAAGGTCTTTGCATTATTCTGAGCGGCAGCTGGTGAAGTTTCACCACGCCAGCTAACCCTAGGTACCGTAACGGGCGACTGGGTGCGACCTGAAGCTACGTGTTTGGCGCAAAGTCGAGGTGAGCAGGCCATCCGACTTGCGCAGACGTGGGCATCAGCGGTTCGCAACAGGAGCGGCCCAACTTGGAGTTCAGTGGGTTGAGTGGTAACGGCAACCAGCGCCAAGGTGTGGGTGGAGGACGACTCCCCACGACCAACGGCAGCAAATATCATTTAAGTTAGAAAACTTAAGTCTTATTGAATTCGTTTGTCAATAAAATTAAGAAACTGTTTAAAATTTCAAGTTTAATTTGTGTGTCAATTATTTGGCAGCGCTCAGGTGTCCGGCAGAATTACAAATTATTGTAAAGCCGGCTGCCTGGTATCTCTTTGAGCTGCCCCAGCCTAAAGACCTGGGCGAGAACCGGGAGTCCTTTACACGTCAAAGGAGTGCAACATGCAGATTTCAGCTAGAAAAACCGGCAGCTAAGAAGAAACGAGCCATTAGGTAAGGGCAGTCATATGAACCATATTTGGATCGAAGCGGCGTACTTGGTGTTGGTGGACGCACCGACAATGCCTCGCATCTTGCTTTTGATGCCCGCAATCCAATGTAACTTCCCTACAATGATCTACTGTTGAAGCTTTTGGTCCGACAAAAGCACGAAGATCACGCTCACTGTTGCCAACAAGCCCTGATCAACATTTTGCGACAGCGTTTTTGCATTGTTAAAGCAAAAATCATGGTACGCAATGTGACTCATCAGTGCGTACGATGCGCTCGAGTCAAGCCAAAACTGGCTGCTCAAATCATGGGGAACTTACCAGCAGACAGAATAACACCAGCCCGACCAATTCTCATATCAGAGATTGATTACGCCGGACCGTTCTGGGTACATTACAAAATACGGGGGAAAAGGCCGCATAAGGTGTATTTAGCTGTGTTTTGCTGGTTCGCCACAAAAGCCGTACATCTCGAGGTGGTGACCGACTTGACAACCGACAATGCGACGAATTTTCTAGGTGCCAGCAATCAGCTTCGAGAATTGGAAGATGCCATTTACGTAGACTACGCACAGAATCAAATAAAAAGAAGCTGCGCCGATAAGGGGATGGAATTTGTATCATCCCACTAGGAGCTCCACATTAGGTGGAGGCGGCAGTAAAGTCGGCTAAGCGGCTACTGATAAAGACGATCCAGTCAACGAGCAACTTGACTCATGAAGACTTAGAGACAGTGATGATTGGCATTGAGAGTATACTAAATTCACGCCCTCCGATTTCGGTGTCAACGGTGTGAATCCAAACGATTTAACGGCGCTCACTCCAGGCCACTTTTTAATCGGAGACCCGATAAAAAACATCTACCACCACTGCGATAGGCGTTAGGACGAATCATACACACGATAAAGGTAATGACAATGCCGTTAGAGTTCCAGATGTGAGGACATCAACGGGCACCCTAAGATGACTCATTCATCGCCTGGCACCACTTCCGGTTGACGACACGCCACCTCCAGGTGTAGCTGCACAGTAATCAACAAATACACCTCCAACTACAGAAGAAGAGACACCGGCGCAAAAAATACTGCCACGCTTCTCCATTAACTGTCGCATTAGTTGTAATACTGCTGCTACCACTGGCGTTAGCAGGTCCCATCAACATTACGACATTTGACCATAAGCCTGGGATTTTCTTCAAAGGAATTGGGGTAACAAGGTTCGTCGCCTCAACGTGGAAAATGATCGTGTATTTTGATCTTGAGCCATATCGGCAAGACATGGAGGCATTAAAAAAGGGACAGAAACTATGCGAGGACTTTGCTTAAAATTGGCTCCCAACCCAGGATGTGAAACGGTAATTACTCACTTCAACCACATGTACAATGAACTTACGGCTGAAAATGAGATAATCAAACATAATCGAAACGGCGATGTGCAGCTGACATCATTGGGAACGTAGCCCGTACATTGTTCGGCATGTTGGACTAAGAATACGCTGACGACATGTCCACGACAGTTGCAACCTTAAAACTAGTAAGGGCGGTATAGTTGAGTATACTCAACCATATAATACCTTGCACATACCCTCACCTATTTAAATGGTGTGAGGAATTTTCGAAAAATTCGAGTTTGTTGATCTCTGTGGGCGGAAGCCATGAAATAAAGGGTGTTTTTTGGTATGCAATTTATAGGACGTATATTAACTGAACCTGCATACAAAATTTCAGACATGTATATTTCATAGTTGTGGAGATATACAATTTTAATAAAAATAAACTGGAATTTACCCAAAATTTTAGTTTGCCGGTCTTTAATGGGTAGTCCAAATACAAAATGGTATTTTCTGGAATGCAGACTTATGAAGTTATATATACTTTGTCTACTCACAAAATTTCAGGTCAGTGGCTTTAACAATTTCGGACATATAGGCATTGACATACAAACACTATTTGAGGGGTAAAAAAAGGGTAAGGGGATAAAATTAAGTATGCAGTTTTAAAGACATACATTTCTTTAGTTTGCATACAAAGTAATAGGTTTGTATCTGTTATAGTTGTGGAGATATACAAATTTTTGTAAAAAACTAGTAAGGGCGGTATAGTTGAGTGTACTTAACCATATAATACCCTGCACATACCCTCACCTATTTAAATGGTGTTCCAAATATCACAAAAATCAGTCAAAAGTGAAGTATTTTCGAAAAATTCGAGTTTGTTGATCTCTGTGGGAGGAAGCTAGAAATAAAGGGGTGTTTTTCGGTATGCAGTTAAAAGGACGTATATTAACTGAACCTGCACACCAAATTTCAGACATGTATATTTCATAGTTGTGGAGATATACATATTTAAATCAAAATAAACTGAAATTCACCCATAATTTAAGTTTGCCGACCTCTAATGGGTAGTCCAAATACAAAATGGTATTTTCTGGTATGCAGTCTTATGAAGTTATAAATACTTTGCCTACTTACTAAATTTCAGGTCAGTGCCTTTATTAATTTCGGAGATATAGCCATTGACATAAAAACACTATTTGAGGGGTAATAAAGGGTAAGGGGGAAATTAAAATTAATCTGCATACAAAGTTTTAGGTTCGTATCTGTTATAGTTATGGAGATATACAAATTTTTGTAAAAAAAAAATGAAATTTACGAAAAATTTAAGTTTGATGGTCTTGGAGGGGTAGTCCTAAGTTCAGAGGGGTATTTTCTGGTATGCAGTCTTAAGGATATGTATTTACTGAGTGTACACACAAAATTTGAGGTTCGTATCTTTCATGGTTTTGAAGATATCGTAATTAACAATAAAACACTTTTTGAGGGGTAATGAAGGGTTGGGGGGAAAATTGGGGTATGCAGTTTTGTAGGTCTTTACATACTTAGTCGACATACCAACTTTCATAGTTCTAGCGTTTCTGGTGTTCAAGTTATAGCCTTTTCAAAAAGTGAGGTTAGCTGGTTGGGCGGGAAGGAGTGGGCGTGGCTCAAAACCGTTCAAATTTGATCTGCTGCCGAGCATCACGAGTCTATCCTCCAAATTTCAAGTCTCTATCTTTTATAGTTTCCGAGAACCATTGGTGAGGACGAACGGACAGACAGACAGACGGACGGACATGGCTTAATCAATTTGTCTTGTCATCCTGATCAAGAATATATATACTTTATAGGGTCCCCCTCCCCTCCTTCTCTGCGTTACATACATTTCGGCCAAACAAACACAATATACCCTGGTACAGTATGTACATGGTATAAAAAGTGGAATTTACGAAAAATTTAAGTTTGTAGGTCTTTGAGAGGTAATCTTAAATAACGAAGGGTATTTTCTGGTATGCAGTCTTAAGTATATGTATTTACTGAGTGTACACACCAAATTTCAGGCCCGTACCTTTCATGGTTTTGAAGATATAGTAATTAACAATAAAACACTTTTTGTGGGACAATGAAGGGAAGGGGATGAAATTGTAGTATGCAGTTTTATAATAACTTACATACTTAGCTTACATACCAATTTTCACAGTTCTAGCACTTCTGGTGTTCAAGTTATAGCCTTTCCAAAAAGTGGGCGTAGCTGGTTGGGCGGTAAGGAGTGGGCGTGGCTCAAAATCGTGCAAACTTGATCTGCTGCCGAGCATCACGACTCTATCCTCCAAATCTCAAGTCTCTATCTTTTATAGTTTCCGAGAACCATTGGTGAGGACGGACGGCCGGACGGACATACGGACGGACAGACGGACGGACAGACGGACGGACATCGCTTAATCAATTTGTCTTGTCGTCCTGATTAAGAATATATATACTTTATGGGGTCCCCCCATAAGATCTGGCAATTCAACACTTTAAAATACCAAAGCACTTCCCAGATACGTTCTCCATCGCTACTCATCATCATTACTTCCCCGCCTACGGTGCTCTATTGTGCTCTGTGGTGATTGCCGTGATTGTCATCATGCTTCGCGCAAAGAGAGAGATTTCAAGTGAGACAGACGCGTTTTACCTCGGTCCGTTTTTTAATTAATATTTAAAGTTATTCAGTGTGATATATTTACTTGTTTGTTTGTTTGTTTATTAATAACAATATACTGCTATAATTTA
>JBAMBP010001185.1:0-24030 GCA_037044515.1 Phortica magna
AGAAACGTGGCGGCCACTTACAAAACTGCTTGCTGCTTCGGTGTCCACGGTAGCCACCATGGGAATACCCTTGACCAGCAGCGTTTTAATCCCTTTTCCACCTTTATGTCTGAGCGGTGCTAATAACAAAGAGGACCCTGTAAGACCTCTCACTTCACAAAATCTTCCTGTGCGTGGCGCGGCTAAGATATCAAACTGTCTTCCACTACCATCTTCTCCTTTATGAAGGGCAGCAACATCCCCCGTCTATCCTGCTCTGTAACACCAAGTTTCCAGCCTTCGCTTCCCTCTTAACCAAAAGAAGTCCAATGAAGAGGCACAGTTGATTGAGTAGTTCTTCAGGAAAGAACAAGTGCCGTAGAAACCAGACGTCCACTTACAAAACTAATTGCTGCTTCGGTGTCCACGGTAGTCTCCATGGGGGAACACCTGACCAGCAACGTTTCAATTCCTCTACCACTACTTTGTCTGAGCGGCGCTATAATCAAACAGGACACTGTGAGTCCGCCCACCACTCACAATCTTTCTTTGCACGGTGCGGCGATGATTTTGATTAATGTTTTACTTCCAGCTGCTCCTTTATGGAGGGCAAAAACATCACCCGTCTCTGCTGCTCTGTAACACCAAGTTTCCAGGTTCGCTTCCCTCATGAACGAAAGACGTCCAAGGAAGAGGCACAGTTGATTGAGTAGTTCCTCAGGGAGGAACTAGCGCCGTAGAAACTAGGCGACCACTTACAAAACTGCTTGCTGCTCCGGTGTCCACGGTAGCCTTCATGGAAGTAGTCCAGAGGATCGTTGTATTCTCCCTATACCACCACTCTGTCTGAACGGCGCTATTACCAAAGAAGTCTCTGAGGGTCCTCCCACCCCTGACCATGTTTCTGTGCGCGGTGCGGCTTAAATATCGAACACTCTTCCACTTCCAGCTGCTCCATTATGGAAGACAAAAACATCGCCCGTCTCTGCTGCTCTGTAACAACAAGTTTCCAGCCTTTGCTTCCCTCCTGGACCAAAGGCGTCCAAAGAAGAGCCACAGTTGATTGAGTAGTTCTTCAGGAAGGAACGAGCGCCGCAGAAACCAGCCGTCCACTTACAAAACTGCGTGCTGCTCCGGTGTCCACGGTAGCCACCAAGGGAGTACCCTTGACCAGCACCGTTTCAATTCCTCTATCACTACTCTGTCTGAGCGGCGCTGTAACCAAAGAGAACACTGTGAGTCCTCCCACCACTCACCATCTTTCTGAGCGTAGAACGGCTTAGATATCGAACTCTCTTCCACAACCAGCTGCTTCTTTATGGAGGGCAGCAACATCACCCGACTCTGCTGTTCAGCCTTACCAAGTTTGCAGACTTCGCTTCCATTCTGGCCGAAAGGAGTCCAAGGAAGAGCCACAGTTGATTGAGTAGTTCTTCAGGGCGGAACTAGCGCCGTAGAAACCAGGCGAGCACTTACAAAACTGCTTGCTACTCGGGTGTCCACGGTAGCCACCATTGGAGTACCATAGACAAGCACCGCCATTCTGTTTGAGTGGCGCTTTTACCAAAGAGGACCTTGTGGGTACTCCGACCCCTCACCCACATTCTGTGCAAGGCGCGGCTTAGATATCGAACACTCTTCCACTTCCAGCTGCTCGTTTATCGAGGGTAGCAACATCCCCCGTCTCTGCTGCTCTGTAACACCAAGTTTCCAGCCTTCGCTTCCCAAAGAGGACCTTGTGGGTCCTCCCACCCCTTACCATCTTTCTGAGCGTAGAACGGCTTAGATATCGAACTCTCTTCCACAACCAGCTGCTTCTTTATGGAGGGCAGCAATATCACCCGACTCTGCTGCTCTGTAACAACAAGTTTCCAGCCTTTGCTTCCCTCCTGGACCAAAGGCGTCCAAAGAAGAGCCACAGTTGATTGAGTAGTTCTTCAGGAAGGAACGAGCGCCGCAGAAACCAGCCGTCCACTTACAAAACTGCGTGCTGCTCCGGTGTCCACGGTAGCCACCATGGGAGTACCCTTGACCAGCACCGTTTCAATTCCTCTTTCACTACTCTGTCTGAGCGGCGCTGTAACCAGAGAACACTGTGAGTCCTCCCACCACTCACCATCTTTCTGAGCGTAGAACGGCTTAGATATCGAACTCTCTTCCACAACCAGCTGCTTCTTTATGGAGGGCAGCAACATCACCCGACTCTGCTGTTCAGCCTTACCAAGTTTGCAGACTTCGCTTCCATTCTGGCCGAAAGGAGTCCAAGGAAGAGCCACAGTTGATTGAGTAGTTCTTCAGGGCGGAACTAGCGCCGTAGAAACCAGGCGAGCACTTACAAAATTGCTTGCTCCTCCGGTGTCCACGGTAGCCACCATTGGAGTACCATAGACCAGCACCGCCATTCTGTCTGAGTGGCGCTATTACCAAAGAGGACCCTGTGGGTCCTCCCACCCCTTACAATCTTTCTGGTCAAGGCGCGGCTTAGATATCGAACACTCTTCCACTTCCAGCTGCTCGTTTATCGAGGGTAGCAACATCCCCCGTCTCTGCTGCTCTGTAACACCAAGTTTCCAGCCTTCGCTTCCCAAAGAGGACCTTGTGGGTCCTCCCACCCCTTACCATCTTTCTGAGAGTAGCACGGCTGAGATATCGAACAATCTCCCACAACAACATCACCCGACTCTGCTGTTCAGCCTTACCAAGTTTGCAGACTTCGCTTCCCTTCTGGCCGAAAGGAGTCCAAGGAAGAGCCACAGTTGATTGAGTAGTTCTTCAGGGCGGAACTAGCGCCGTAGAAACCAGGCGAGCACTTACAAAACTGCTTGCTACTCGGGTGTCCACGGTAGCCACCATTGGAGTACCATAGACAAGCACCGCCATTCTGTTTGAGTGGCGCTTTTACCAAAGAGGACCTTGTGGGTACTCCGACCCCTCACCCACATTCTGTGCAAGGCGCGGCTTAGATATCGAACTCTCTTCCACAACCAGCTGCTCCTTTATGGAGGGCAGCAATATCACCCGACTCTGCTGCTCTGTAACAACAAGTTTCCAGCCTTTGCTTCCCTCCTGGACCAAAGGCGTCCAAAGAAGAGCCACAGTTGATTGAGTAGTTCTTCAGGAAGGAACGAGCGCCGCAGAAACCAGCCGTCCACTTACAAAACTGCGTGCTGCTCCGGTGTCCACGGTAGCCACCATGGGAGTACCCTTGACCAGCACCGTTTCAATTCCTCTTTCACTACTCTGTCTGAGCGGCGCTGTAACCAAAGAGAACACTGTCAGTCCTCCCACCACTCACCATCTTTCTGAGCGTAGAACGGCTTAGATATCGAACTCTCTTCCACAACCAGCTGCTTCTTTATGGAGGGCAGCAACATCACCCGACTCTGCTGTTCAGCCTTACCAAGTTTGCAGACTTCGCTTCCATTCTGGCCGAAAGGAGTCCAAGGAAGAGCCACAGTTGATTGAGTAGTTCTTCAGGGCGGAACTAGCGCCGTAGAAACCAGGCGAGCACTTACAAAATTGCTTGCTCCTCCGGTGTACACGGTAGCCACCATTGGAGTACCATAGACCAGCACCGCCATTCTGTCTGAGTGGCGCTATTACCAAAGAGGACCCTGTGGGTCCTCCCACCCCTTACAATCTTTCTGGTCAAGGCGCGGCTTAGATATCGAACACTCTTCCACTTCCAGCTGCTCGTTTATCGAGGGTAGCAACATCCCCCGTCTCTGCTGCTCTGTAACACCAAGTTTCCAGCCTTCGCTTCCCAAAGAGGACCTTGTGGGTCCTCCCACCCCTTACCATCTTTCTGAGAGTAGCACGGCTGAGATATCGAACTATCTCCCACAACCAGCTGCTCCTTTATGGAGGGCAGCAACATCACCCGACTCTGCTGTTCAGCCTTACCAAGTTTGCAGACTTCGCTTCCCCTCTGGCCGAAAGGAGTCCAAGGAAGAGCCACAGTTGATTGAGTAGTTCTTCAGGGCGGAACTAGCGCCGTAGAAACCAGGCGAGCACTTACAAAACTGCTTGCTACTCGGGTGTCCACGGTAGCCACCATTGGAGTACCATAGACAAGCACCGCCATTCTGTTTGAGTGGCGCTTTTACCAAAGAGGACCTTGTGGGTACTCCGACCCCTCACCCACATTCTGTGCAAGGCGCGGCTTAGATATCGAACTCTCTTCCACAACCAGCTGCTCCTTTATGGAGGGCAGCAATATCACTCGACTCTGCTGCTCTGTAACAACAAGTTTCCAGCCTTTGCTTCCCTCCTGGACCAAAGGCGTCCAAAGAAGAGCCACAGTTGATTGAGTAGTTCTTCAGGAAGGAACGAGCGCCGCAGAAACCAGCCGTCCACTTACAAAACTGCGTGCTGCTCCGGTGTCCACGGTAGCCACCATGGGAGTACCCTTGACCAGCACCGTTTCAATTCCTCTATCACTACTCTGTCTGAGCGGCGCTGTAACCAAAGAGAACAGTGTGAGTCCTCCCACCACTCACCATCATTCTGAGCGTAGAATGGCTTAGATATCGAACTCTCTTCCACAACCAGCTGCTTCTTTATGGAGGGCAGCAACATCACCCGACTCTGCTGTTCAGCCTTACCAAGTTTCCAGCCTTCACTTTCCTCCTGCCCGAAAGGAGTCCAATGAAGAGCCACAGTTGAATGAGTTGTTCTTCAGGGAAGAACAAGCCCCGTAGAAACCAGGCTTCCTTTTACAAAACTGATTGCTGCTCCAGTGTCCACGGAAGCTACTATGGGATTACCCCAGACCAGAACCGTTGTAATCGCTCTACCACCACTCTGTCTGATCGGCGCTACTACCAAAGAAGACCCTGTGCGTCCTCCCTCACCATCTTTCTGTGCGCGCCGCGGCTTATATATTGAACTCTCTTTCACATCCAGCTGCTCATTTATGGTGGGCAGACACATCCCCCGTCTTAGCTACTTTGTAACACCAAGTTTTTAGCCCTCAATTCCTTCCTGGGAGAAAGGAGTCCAAGGAACAGCCGCAGTTGGTTGAGTAGTTCTTCAGGAAGGAACTTGCGCAGTAGAAACTTGGCGTCCCTTTACAAAACTACTTGCTGCTCTGGTGTACACGGTAGCCTCAATGAGAGTACCTCCGACCAACACCGTTACAATACATCTACCACAACTGTGTTTGAGCGGTGCTTTTAACAAAGAACACCCTCTTGGTCATCCCACCCCTAACCATCTTTCTGTGCAAGGCGCAGCTTGAATATCGAACACTCTTCCACTTCCAGCTGCTCCTTTAGGGAGGGCAGCAACATCACCCGTCTCTGTTGCCCTGTAACGCCATGTTTCCAGCCTTCGCTGCCCTCCTGGCCGAAAGTCGCTCAAGGAAAAGCTACAGTCGATTAGGTAGTTCTTGACGGACGAACTCGCACCGTAGAAACGTGGCGGCCACTTACAAAACTGCTTGCTGCTTCGGTGTCCACGGTAGCCACCATGGGAATACCCTTGACCAGCAGCGTTTTAATCCCTTTTCCACCTTTATGTCTGAGCGGTGCTAATAACAAAGAGGACCCTGTAAGACGCTCGTTCCTTCCTGAAGAACTTCTCAATCAACTGTGGCTCTTCTTTGGACGCCTTTGGTCCAGGAGGGAAGCAAAGGCTGGAAACTTGTTGTTACAGAGCAGCAGAGACGGGCGATGTTTTTGTCTTCCATAATGGAGCAGCTGGAAGTGGAAGAGTGTTCGATATTTAAGCCGCACCGCGCACAGAAACATGGTCAGGGGTGGGAGGACCCTCAGAGACTTCTTTGGTAATAGCGCCGTTCAGACAGAGTGGTGGTATAGGGAGAATACAACGATCCTCTGGACTACTTCCATGAAGGCTACCGTGGACACCGGAGCAGCAAGCAGTTTTGTAAGTGGTCGCCTAGTTTCTACGGCGCTAGTTCCTCCCTGAGGAACTACTCAATCAACTGTGCCTCTTCCTTGGACGTCTTTCGTTCATGAGGGAAGCGAACCTGGAAACTTGGTGTTACAGAGCAGCAGAGACGGGTGATGTTTTTGCCCTCCATAAAGGAGCAGCTGGAAGTAAAACATTAATCAAAATCATCGCCGCACCGTGCAAAGAAAGATTGTGAGTGGTGGGCGGACTCACAGTGTCCTGTTTGATTATAGCGCCGCTCAGACAAAGTAGTGGTAGAGGAATTGAAACGTTGCTGGTCAGGTGTTCCCCCATGGAGACTACCGTGGACACCGAAGCAGCAATTAGTTTTGTAAGTGGACGTCTGGTTTCTACGGCACTTGTTCTTTCCTGAAGAACTACTCAATCAACTGTGCCTCTTCATTGGACTTCTTTTGGTTAAGAGGGAAGCGAAGGCTGGAAACTTGGTGTTACAGAGCAGGATAGACGGGGGATGTTGCTGCCCTTCATAAAGGAGCAGATGGTAGTGGAAGACAGTTTGATATCTTAGCCGCGCCACGCACAGGAAGATTTTGTGAAGTGAGAGGTCTTACAGGGTCCTCTTTGTTATTAGCACCGCTCAGACATAAAGGTGGAAAAGGGATTAAAACGCTGCTGGTCAAGGGTATTCCCATGGTGGCTACCGTGGACACCGAAGCAGCAAGCAGTTTTGTAAGTGGCCGCCACGTTTCTACGGTGCGAGTTCGTCTGTCAAGAACTACCTAATCGACTGTAGCTTTTCCTTGAGCGACTTTCGGCCAGGAGGGCAGCGAAGGCTGGAAACATGGCGTTACAGAGCAACAGAGACGGGTGATGTTGCTGCCCTTCATAAAGGAGCAGGTGAAAGTGGAAGAAATTTCGATATCTAAGCCGCGCCGCGTACAGAAAGTTGGCGTGTGGTGGGAGGTCCGCTATTTCTTTGGTAATAGCGTCGCTTAGACAAAGTGGTGGCACACGTATTTTAACGGTGCTGGTCTGGGGTACTCCCATGGTGGATCACGTGGACACCGGAGCAGCAAGAAATTTTGTAAGTGGTTGCCTGGTTTCTACGGTGCTAGTTCCTCACTGAAGAACTACTCAATCAACTGTGGCACTTCCTTGGACGTCTTTTGTTCAGGAGGGAAGTGAAGGCTGGAAACTTTGTGTTACAGAGCAGCAGATACGGGTGATGTTGCTGCCCTCCATAAAGGAGCAGCTGGAAGTGGAAGAGAATTCGATATCTAAACCACGCCGCGCACAGAAAGTTGGCGTGTGTTGGGACGATTCACAAAGTCCTTTTTGATTAAAGGGCCGTTCAAACAAAACTGAAGAACTACTCAATCAACTGTGGCACTTCCTTGGACGTCTTTTGTTCAGGAGGGAAGTGAAGGCTGGAAACTTTGTGTTACAGAGCAGCAGATACGGGTGATGTTGCTGCCCTCCATAAAGGAGCAGCTGGAAGTGGAAGAGAATTCGATATCTAAACCACGCCGCGCACCGGAAGTTGGCGTGTGTTGGGACGACTCACAAAGTCCTTTTTGATTAAAGGGCCGTTCAAACAAAACTGAAGAACTACTCAATGAACTGTGGCTGTTCCTTGGACGCCTTGCTGTCAGGAGTTTGTTCTTTCAGGAATATGTGTTTGCCCTCCATAAAGGAGCAGCTGGAAAAGGAAGAGAATTCGATATCTAAGCCGCACCACGTACAGAAAGATGGTAAGGGGTGGGAGGACTCACAGGGTCCTCTTTGGTAATAGTGCTGCTCAGACAAAGTGGTGGTGCTTGTTTGGTGTACTCCCATGGTGGCTTCTGTGGACACCGGAGCAGCAAGCAGTTTGGTAAGTGGTCGCCTGGTTTCTACGGCAGTTGTTCTTTCCTGAAGAACTGTTCAATCAACTGTGGCTTTTCATTGGACTCCTTACGGCCTGAAGGGAAGCGAAGGCTGGAATCTTGGCGTTACAGAGCAGCAGAGACGGGGGATGTTGCTGCCTATCAAAAAAGAGCAGCTGGAAGTGGAAGAGAGTTCAATATCTAAGCGGCGCACTGCACAGAAAGATGATGAGGGGGGAGGACTCACAGGGACCTCTTTGGTAATAGTGCCGCTCAGACAAAGTGGTTGTAGAGGGATTGTTACGGTGCTGGTCAAGGGTACGCCCATGGAGACTGCGGTGACACCGGAGCAGCAACCTGTTTTCAAAGTGGTCGCCTGGTTTCTACGGCACTAGTTCATTCCTGAAAAACTACTCAATCAACTGTGGCTCTTCATTGGACTCCTTTCGGCCAGGAGGGAACCGAAGGCTGGAAACTTGGCATTACAGAGCAGCAGAGACGGGGGATATTACTGTCTTTCATAAATGAGCAGCTGGAAGTGGAAGAGAGTTCGATATCTAAGCCGCGCCACGCACAGAAAGATGGTAAGGGGTGGGAGGACTCACAGGGTCCTCTTTGGTAATAGTGCTGCTCAGACAAAGTGGTGGTGCTTGTTTGGTGTACTCCCATGGTGGCTTCTGTGGACACCGGAGCAGCAAGCAGTTTGGTAAGTGGTCGCCTGGTTTCTACGGCAGTTGTTCTTTCCTGAAGAACTGTTCAATCAACTGTGGCTTTTCATTGGACTCCTTACGGCCTGGAGGGTAGCGAAGGCTGGAAACTTGGCGTTACAGAGCAGCAGAGACGGGGGATGTTGCTGCCCTTCAAAAAAGAGCTGCTGGAAGTGGAAGAGCGTTCAATATCTAAGCGGCGCACTGCACAGAAAGATGATGAGGGGGGAGGACTCACAGGGACCTCTTTGGTAATAGTGCCGCTCAGACAAAGTGGTTGTAGGGGGGATTGTAACGGTGCTGGTCAAGGGTACGCCCATGGAGACTGCGGTGACACCGGAGCAGCAACCTGTTTTGTAATTGGTCGCCTAGTTTCTACGGCACTAGTTCTTTCCTGAAGAACTGTTCAATCAACTGTGGCTTTTCACTGGACTCCTTACGGCCTGGAGGGAAGCGAAGGCTGGAAACTTGGCGTTACAGAGCAGCAGAGACGGGGGATGTTGCTGCCCTCCATAAAAGAGTAGCTGGACGTGGAAGAGAGTTCGATATCTAAGCCTTGCTTTTCTCAGAAAGACGATGAGGGGTGGGAGGACCCACAGAGTACTCTTTGGTAATAATGCCGCTCAGATAGAATGGTGGTGCTTGTCTGGGGTACTCCCATGGTGGCTACTGTGGACATCGGAGTAGAAAGCAGTTTTGTAAGTGGTCGCCTGGTTTCTTCGGCTTTAGTTCCTCCCTGAAGAACTACTCAAGCAACTGTGATTCTTCCATGGACTTCAGTCGGCCAGAAGGGAAGTAAAGGCTGGAAACTTGATGTTACAGAGCAGCAGAGACGGGGGATGATTCTGCCCTCCATAAAAGAACAGCCGGAAGTGGAAGAGAGTTCAATATCTAAGCGGCGCACTGCACAGAAAGATGATGAGGGGGGTGGATTCACAGGGCCTTCTTTGGTAATAGTGCCGCTCAGACAAAGTGGTGAAAATAGGGATTAAAACGGTGCTGGTGTGGGTTTTTCTCATTGTGGCTATCGTGGACACAGGAGTAGCAGGCAGTTTTGCAAATGGATGCCTGGTTTCTACGGCTTTAGTTCCTCCCTGAAGAACTTCTCAATCAATTGTGGATCTTCCATGGACTCCTGTCGGCCAGAAGGGAAGTGAAGGCTGGAAACTTGATGTTACAGAGCAGTAGAGACGGGGGATGTTGCTGCCCTTCAAAAAAGAGCAGCTGGAAGTTGAAGAGAGTTCAATATCTTAGCGGCGCACTGCACAGAAAGATGATGAGGGGTGGGAGGACCCCCAGGGTCCTCTTTGGTAATAGCGCCATTCAGACAGAGAGGTTGTAGAGGGATTGTAACGCTGCTGGTCAGAAGTACTCCGATGGAGACTACGGTGGACACCAGAGCAGCAACCTGTTTTGTAAGTGGTCGCCTGGTTTCTACGGCACTTGTTTTTTCCTGAAGAACTGCTCAATCAACTGTGGCTCTTCAGTGGATTCCTTACGGCCAGGAGGGAAGCGAAGGCTGGAAACTTGGCGTTACAGAGCAGCAGAGAATGGGGATCTTGCTGCCCTCCATAAAAGCGTAACTGGACGTGGAAGAGAGTTCGATATCTAAGCCTTGCTTTTCTCAGAAAGATGGTGAGGGGTGGAAGGACCCACAGAGTCCTCTTTGGTAATAATGCCGCTCAAACAGAATGGTGGTGCTTGCTGGGTACTCCCATGGTAGCTACCGTGGACACCGGAGCAGCAAGCAGTTTTATATGTGTTCACCTGGTTTCTACGGCACTAGTTCTTCCTTGTATAACTATTCAATCAACTGTGGCTCTTCCTTGGACTGCTATTGGCCAGGAGAAAAGCGAAGGCTGGAAACTTGGTTTTACAGAGCATCAAAGGCAGGGCATATTGCTGCCCTTCATAAAAGCGTAGCTGGAAGTGGAAGAGAGTTCGATATTTAAGCCCCGCCGTGCACAGGAAGAAAGTAAGGGAATGGAGAACTCACAGTGTTCTCTTTGGTAGTATTGCCGCTTAGAGAGAAGGCGGGTTAAGAGATTGTAACGTTGCTGGTCGGGGTAACTCCTATAGAGACTACCGTGGACCTCGGAGCAGCACGCAGTTTTGTAAGTGTACGCCTGGTTTAGAGAGAGAAGGCGGGTTAAGGGATTGTAACGGTGTTGATCGGGGGTACTCCCATGGAGACTACCGTGGACAACGGACCAGCACGCAGTTTTGTAAGTGGCTGCTTGGTTTCTACGGCACTAAATCCTCCTTGAGGAAATACTCAATCAACTGTGGCTCTTCCTTGGACTCCTATCGGCCAGGAGAAAAGCGAAGGCTGGAAACTTGGTTAAACAGAGCAGCAGAGACGGGGGATAATGCTGCCCTCCCTAAAGGAGCAGCTGGAAGTTACAGATAGTTCGATATCTAACTCGTGCCTTGCACAGAAAGATGGCGAGGGTTGGGAGGACTCACAGGGTCCTCTTTGGTAATTGCGCCGCTCAGACAGACTTGTGGTGCTGACCTGGAGAACTCCTATTGTGGCTACCGTGGACACCGGAGCTACAAGCAGTTTTGTAAGTGGTCGCCTGGTTTCTACGGTGCTAGTTTCTCCCTGAAGAAATACTCAATCAACTGTAGCTCTTCCTTGACTCCTTTCGGTCAGGAAGGAAGCGAAGGCTGGAAACTTGGTTTAACAGAGCAGCAGAGACGGAGGATAATGCTGCCCTCCCTAAAGGAGCTGCTGTAAGTAGAAGAGAATTCGATATTTAAGTCGCTCCACGCACAGAAAGATGGTTAAGGGTGGGTGGACCCACAGGGTCCTCTTTGGTAATAGCGCCGCTCAGACAGACTTGTGGTGTTTGCCTGGGGAACTCCCATGGTGGCTACGTGGACTCCGGAGCAGCATACAGTTTTGTAAGTGGCCGTCTGGTTTCTACGGCACTAGTTCCTCCCTGAAGAACTACTCAATCAACTGTGACTCTTCCTTGGACTCCTAACGGCCAGGAGGGAAGCGAGGGCTGGGGACTTGGCATTACAGAGCAGCTGAGACGGGTGATGCTTCTGCCCTCCATAAAGGAGCAGCTGGAAGTGGAAGAGAGTTCGATATCTAAGCCGCGCTACGCACAAAAAGATGGTTAGTGGAGAGAGGAAATAGCGCCGCTCAGACAGAACGGGGGTGCTTGCCTGGGGTACTCCAATGGAGACTACCGTGGACACAGGAGCAGCAAGCAGTTTTGTAAGTATTCGCCTGGTTTCTAAGGCACTAGTTCCTCCCTGAAGAACTACTCAACCATCTGTGGCTCTTCCTTGGACTCCTTTCGGCCAGAAGGGAAGCGAAGGCCGAAAACTTGTTGTTACAGAGCAGTAGAGACGGGGGATGTTTCTGCCCTAGAACTAAGAGCAGCTGGAAAAGGAAGAGAGTTCGATATTTAGCCGCGTAGAGCACCGAAATATGGTTTGGGTTGGGAGGACTTACAGGGTTTTCTTTAGTAATAGCGCCGCTCAGACAGAGTGGAGTTGCTGGTCTGGGGTACTCCCATGGTGGCTACGTGGACTCCGGAGCGGCATACAGTTTTCTAAGTGGTCGTCTGGTTTCTAAGGCGCTAGTTCCGCACTGAAGAACAACTCAATCATCTGTGGCTCTTCCTTGGACTCCTTTCAGCCAGGAGGGAAGCGAAGGCTGGAAACTTGGTGTTGCAGAGCAGCAGAGACGGGCCTTGTTGCTACCCTCCATAAAGGAGCGGCTGGTTGTGAAAGACAGTTCGATATTTAGCCACGTAGAGCACCGAAATATGGTTTGGGTTGGGAGAACTCACAGGGTCTTCTTTGGTAATAGCGCCGCTCAGAGAGAGCGGAGTTGCTGGTCTGGGGTACTCCCATGATGGCTACGTGGACTCCGGTGCGGCATACAGTTTTGTAAGTGGTCGTCTGGTTTCTACGGCACTAGTTCCTCCCTGAAAAACTACTCAATCAAGTGTGACTCTTCCTTGGACTCCATTCGGCCAGAAAAGAAGCGAAGGCTAGAAACTTGGTGTTACAGAGCAGCAGAGACGGGGGATGTTGCTGCCCTCCATAAGGGAGAAGTTGGAAGTGGAAGAGAATTAGTTAGCTAAGACACGCCCCGCACTGAAAAATGGTTAGAGGTGGGAGGACTCACAGGGTCCCATTTGGTAAAAGCGCCCCTCAGACAGAGTGGAGTTGCTGGTCTGGGGTACTCCCATGGTGGCTACGTGGACTCCGGAGCAGCATACAGTTTTGTAAGTGGTCGTCTGGTTTCTACGGCACTAGTTTCTCCCTGAAGAACTACTCAATCAACTGTGACTCTTCCTTGGACTCCTAACGGCCAGGAGGAAAGCGAGGGCTGGAGACTTGGCGTTACAGAGCAGCAGAGACGGAGGATGTTGGTGCCCTCCATCAAGGAGCAGCTGTAAGTAGAAGAGAGTTCGATATCTAAGCCGCTCCACGCACAGAAAGATGGTTAAGGGTGGGTGGACCCACAGGGTCCTCTTTGGTAATAGCGCCGCACAGACAAGGATGTGGCATCGGGATTGTCACGGTGCTGGTCGGTGGTATATCCATAGAGACCACAGTGGACACCGGAGCAACATGCATTTTTGTAAGTAGATGCCTGGTTTCTACGGCGCTAGTTCCTCCCTGAAGAACTATTTAATCTAATATGGTTCTTCATTGGACTCTTTTCGGCCAGAAGGGAAGTGAAGTCTGGCAACTATGTGTTTCAGAGTAGCAGAGACGTGAGATGTTGCTGCCTTCCATAAGGAAGCAACTGGAAGCGGAAGAGAGTTCGATATCTAAGCCACGTCACATACAGAAAGATTATGAGGAGTGGCAGGACTCATAGGGTCCTCTTTTGTAAAAGCGCCGCTCATACAAGGTGGTGGCATAGGGACTCTCACGGTGCTGGTTGGTGGTACTCCCATGGAGACCACCGTGGACACCGGAGCAGCACGCAGTTTTGTAACTGGTTGCCTGGTTTCCAAGAAGCTAGTTCCTCCCTGAAGAACTACTCAATCAACAGTGGCACTTCCTTGGACGCCTTTCGGCCAGGAGGAAAGCGAAGGCTGGAAACTAAGTGTTACAGAGCAGCAGAGATGGTGGATGTTGCTGCCCTCCATAAGGGAGCAACTGGAAGTTGAAGAGAAATCCATATCTAAGCCACGTCACATACAGAAGGATTATGAGGGGTGGGGGGACTCATAGGGTCCTCTTTGGTAATAGCGCCGCTCAGACAGAGTGGTGATGCTGGTCTGGGATACTCCCATGGTGATTACCATGGATACCGGAGCAGCACGCAGTTTTGTAAGGTGTTGCCTGGTTTCCAAGACGCTAGTTCCTCCCTGAAGAACTACTCAATAGACTGTGGCTCTTCCTTGGACCCCTTTCGGCTAGGAGGGAAGCTTAGGCTGTGAACTATGTGCTGTAACGCAGCATTGACGGGGAATGTTGCTGCCCTCCATAAAGCAGCTGGAAGTGGACGAGAATTCAATATATAAGCCGCGCCATGCACAGAAAGATGGTAAGGGGTGGGAGGACCCACTGGGTCCTCTTTGCTAATAGCGCCGCTCAGACAAGGTGGTGGCAAAGGGACTGTCACGGTGCTGGTGCTGGACACCGAAGCAGCACGCAGTTATGTAAGGTGTTGCCTGGTTTCCAAGTGAGCTTGAGTTCGATATCTAAGCCGCGTCACGCTCAGAAACAAGTTCCTCTCTGAAGAACTACTCAATCAATTGTGGCTTTTCCATGGACGCCTTTCGGCCAGACGGGAAGCGAAGGCTGGAAACTTGGCTTTACAAAGCAGCAGATATGGGGGATGTTGCTGACCTTCATTAAGGAGCAGCTTGAAGTGCAAGAGAGTTCGATGTCTAAGCCGCGTGGCTCTAAGAAGGTAGGTGAAGGGTGGGAGGACCCACAGAGTCCTCTTTGGTAATAGCACCGCTTAGGTAGTAGATGGATTGTAACGGTGCTGTTCAGTTGTACTCTAATGGTGGCTACCAAGGACACACGAGCAGCAAGCAGCATTGTAAGGGGTCACTTGGATTCTACGACGCTAGTTCCCCCTTGAATAACTACTCAATCAACTGTGTCTCTTCCTTGGTTGCTTTTCGGCCAGGAGGGAAGCGAAGGCTTGAAACTTAGTGTTTAGGAGCAGTAGAGACGGGGGATGTTGCTGCGCTCCATAAAAGAACAGCTGGAAGCTGAAAAGAGTTCGATGTCTAAGTCACGCCACACTTAAAAAGATTGTGTGTGGTGGGAGGACTCATAGGATCCTCTTTGTTAAAAGAGCCGCTCAGACAAGGTGCTGGCATAGGGATTATCAAGGTACTTAAAAATGATATTCCCATGGACACTACCATGCACACCAGAGCAACATGCAGTTTTGTAAGTAGATGCCTGGATTCTACGGCGCTAGTTCCTCCCTGAAGAACTATTCAATCCAATATGGTTCTTCATTGGACTCTTTTCGCCCAGATGGGAAGTGAAGTCTGGCAACTATGTGTGACAGAGCAGCAAGAACGGGGAAGATCCTGCCTTCAATAAAGGAGCAGCTGGAAGTGGCAGATAGTTCAATATTTAAGCCGCGCTGCGCACAAAAAGATACTGAAGGTTTGGAGGACTCATGGGGTCCTCTTTGGTATAAGCGCCGCTTCGACAGAGTTGTGGTTGGGGAATTGTTACGGTGCTGGTCGGCGTTAGTCCCATGGTGACTACTGCGGACGCTGGAGAGGCACGCAGTGTTGTAAGTGGACGCCTAGTTTCTACGGCGCTTTTACCTCCCTGGAGAACTACCTAATCGTTTGTGGCTCTTCTGTGGACTCTTTTTGGCCAGGTGGGAAGCAAAGTCTGGAATTTTGGTATAACATAGAAGCAGAGACGGGGGATGTTGCTGCCCTCAAAGAAAAAGTAGCCGGAAGTGGCAGAGAGTTCGATATCTAAGCCGTGCCACGCACACAAAGATGGTGAAGGTTGGGTTGCCAAGAGGGTCCTCTTTGGTAATGTCACCGCTCAGACAGAGTGGTGGCAGGGGAATTGTAACGGTGCTGGCCCTGGTACTCCCAAGGTGGTTACCGTGGACATCGGAGCAACACGCAGTTTTGTAAGTGGATGCCTGGTTTCTACGGCGCTAGTTCCTTCCTGAGGACATACCTAATCGACTGCGGCTCTTCCTTGGACTCCTTTTATCCTTTGTGTTACAGAGCAGCAGTGATGGGGAAGATGCTGCCCTAAATAAATGAGCAGCCGGAAGTGGCAGAGTGTGCGATATTTAAGCCGCGCAGCGCACAGAACGATGCTGAGGGCTTGTGGACTCATGGGTTCCTCTTTGTTATTAGCGCCGCTTAGACAGAGTGGTGGTAGAGTGATTGAAACGTTGCTGGTCTGGGGTACTCCCATGGTGGCTACCGTGGATAGGGGAGCAGCACGCAAATTTTTAAGTGGACCCCAGTTTTCTACGGCGCTATTTCCTTGCTGAAGAACAACTCAATCATTTGTGGGTCTTCCTTGGTCGCATTTTGGTCAGGAGGGAAGCGAAGGCTGGAAACTTGGTGTAACAGAGCAGCAGAGATGGGGAAGATGGTGCCCTCAATAAAAGAGCAGCTGGAAGTGGAAGAGAGTTGGATATCTAAGCCGCGCCGCGCACAGAAATATGGTTTGCGGTGGGTGGACCCACTGGGTCTTCTTTTTTAATAGCGCCGCTATGACAGAGTGGTGGTAGAGGGATTGTTATGGTGCAGGTCTGCGGTACTACCAGGTGGCTACCGTGGACACCGGATCAGCACGCAATTTTGTAAATGGACCCCTGGTTTCTACGCCAATAGTTCCTTCTTGAAGAACTACTCAATCAACTGTGGCTCTTCCTTGGACGCATTTCGGACATTATGGAAGCGATGGCTGGAAAATTGGTGTAATCGAGTATCGCAGACGGGGGATGTTGCTGCCCTCCATAAAGGAGCAGCTGGAAGTGGAAGACAGATCTATATCTAAGCCGCACAGCGCATTGAAAGATTGTTAATGGTGGGAGACCTCAAAGCGTCCTCTTTGGTACAAGTGCCGCTTAGAGAGAAGGCGGGTTGTGGGATTGTAACGGTTCTGATCGGGGTTACTCCCATGGAGACTACCGTGGACACCGGAGCAGCACGCAGTTTTGTAAGTGGATGCCTGGTTTCTACGGCGCTAGTTCCTCCCTAAAGAACTATTCAATCCAATATGGTTCTTCATTGGACTCTTTTCGCCCAGATGGGAAGTGAAGTCTGGCAACTATGTGTGACAGAGCAGCAAGAACGGGGAAGATCCTGCCTTCAATAAAGGAGCAGCTGGAAGTGGCAGAGAGTTCAATATTTAAGCCGTGCTACGCTCAAAAAGACGCTGGTGGGTGGGAGGACCCACAGGGACCTCTTTGGTAATAGCGTCGCTCAGACAGATTGGTGGTGATTGCCTGGGGTACTCCCATGGTAGCCACCATGGACTCCGGAGCAGCAAACAGCTTTGTAAGTGGACACCTGGTTTTTACGGTGATAATTCTTCCATGAAGAACTACTCATTTAACTGTGACTCTTCCTTGGACTCCTTTCGGTAAGGAAAGAGGCGAAGGCTGGAAACCTGGTGTTACAGAGCAGCAGAGACGGGGGATGTTGCTGCCCCCATAAAGGAGCAGCTGGAAGTTGAGGAGAGTTTGATATCTAAGCCGAGCCGCGCAAAAAAAGATGATTAGGGGCGGGTGGACTCACTGGGTCTTCTTTAGTAATAGCGCCGCTCAGGCAGTGTGGTGGTGCTGGTCTGCGCTTCTTCCTCCCTGAAGAACTACTCAATAAACTGTGAATCTTCCTTAGACTCCTTTCGGTCACGAGCAAAGCGAATGCTGGAGACTTGGCGTTGCAGAGCAGCTGAGACGGGGGATGTTGCCGCCCTCGATATAGGAGCAGATGCAAGTGGAAGAGAGTTCGATATCAAAGCCTTGCTACACACAGAAAGATGGTGAGGGGTGGGAGGACCAACAGGGTCTTCTTTGGTAATAGTGCCGCCCAGGCAGTGTGGTGGTGCTGGTCTGCGCTTCTTCCTCCCTGAAGAACTACTCAATAAACTGTGGCTCTTCCTTGGACTCCTTTCCGCCAGATGGGAGGCGAAGGCTGGAAACCTGTCGTTACAGAGCAGAAGAGACGGGGGATAATGCTGCCCTCCATAACGAAGCAGTTGGATGTGGAGAAGAGTTTGATATAAAAGCCGCGCCGCGCACAGAAAGATGGTTAGTGGTGGGAGGACTCAAAGGATCCTCTTTGGTAAAAGCGATGCTGTGGCAGAGTGGTGGTGCTGGTCTGGGATACTCTAATGGTAGCAACCGTGGACTCCGGAGCAGCAAGCAGTTTTTAAGTGGTCATCTGGTTTCAACTTTGGCTCTTCCTTGGACTTCTTTCGGCAAGGAGGGAAGCGAAGGCTGGAGACTTGGTGTTACAGGGCAGCAGAGACGGAGGATGTTGCTGCCCTCCATAAAGGAGTACCTGGAAGTGAAAGAGAGTTCGATATCTTAATCGCGCCACGCAGAGATAGATGGTTAGGGGTGGAAGGACCCACAGGGTTCTCTTTGGTATTAGCGCTGCTCTGGCAGAGTGGTGGTGCTGGTCTAGGGTACTCCAATGGTAGCAATCGTGGACTCCGGAGAAGCAAGCAGTTTTGTAAGTTGTCATCTGGTTTCAACTTTGGCTCTTCCTGGACTACTTTCGGCAAGGAGGGAAGCGAAGGCTGGAGACTTGGTGTTACAGGGCAGCAGAGACGGGGGATGTTGCTGCCCCCCATAAAGGAGCAGCTGGAAGCGGAAGAGAGTTCGATATCTAAGCCATGACACGATCAGAAAAAAGGGGAGGGGTGGGAGGATCCACAGGGTCCTCTTTGGTGATAGCGTCGCTCAGACAGAGTGGTGGCATATTGATTGTAACGGTGCTGGTGGCCCCGGAGCAGCACGCAGTTTCGTATGTGGCTACCTGGTTTCTACGGCGCTAGATCCTCCCTGAAGGACTACTCAATCAATTGTGGCTCTTCCTTGGACGCCTTTCGGCCAGGAAGGAAGCGAAGGCTGTAAACTAAGTGTTACAGAGCACCAGATACGGGGGATGTTGGTGCCCTCCATAAAGGAGCAGCTGGAAGCGGAGTAGAGTTCGATATCTAATCCACGCCACGCACAGAAAGTGTAAAGGACTTCCGGTTCGCGCCAAGGTCTTTAGGCTGGGGCAGCTCAAAGAGATTCCAGGTAGCCGGCTTTATAATAATTTGTAATTGTGCCGGACACCTGAGCGCTGCCAAATGATTGACACACAAATCAGATTTAAATTTGGATTAGCTTTGATTTAGTGATTCAATTTGACAGTTGACTTAAGCTCTAACTTAAATTCTATCTGCTGCCGCTGGTCGTGGGAAGCCGTCCTCCTCGTCTTTGGCGCTGGTTGCCGCTGCACTTAACCCACTGGACTCCAAGTTGGGCCGCTCTTGTTGCGGACCGCTGATGCTCACGTCTGCGCAAATCGGATGGCCTGTTCACCTCGACTTTGCGCCACACACGTAGCTTCAGGTCGCACCCAGTCGACCGTTGCGGTGCCTAGGGTTAGTTGGCGTGGTGAATCTTCACCAGCTGCCGCTTCGAATAACACAAAGAATTTGTCTTTGTATTTCTTCTAGTATCGGCGTATTAACGCGCCACTGGTTTCTAGGATATATATCTAGAAATGGTTTGGGACTGTAGACAATTAAATCTTACCCGGCTGTGGTCAGTTTTGCTTGCATCTAAAATAAGCGCTTCGAATCCGAGCAAAGGTTGTGTTCCTTTTTGTCCGAACAGGAAAAGAGAAGAGAACTATGCTCGCCAAAAGCTGACTTTCCTTGTTGAACGCTGCCTGAACTAGTTGGGAATTGCAAATCCGCCCAACTCTATTCTGCTGGCGTATTTCAACACCCACGAGTGTCCGTCACGCTTACTGTGACGCCAACCGACACTATTCAAATGATAGGCGGCGCCATTGACCTTGTTGTGTCATTGGCCTAACAATAAACCGCCAAACGCTAGCGTTTGTCTTCGCTTGCCCTCAACTGTCGCTACCACGCTTAGTCACGCCTCGAACGTCTTTATTGTTGTTGTTGGTCGGCAAGCGAATCATACGGATCAACGTAGATCTATCGCGCCAAACCCAACAACAAACATAACGACAGTGACGACGCTCATGCAAAGTACCGGCTATTGTTGTTGCCGCCCCCATGCCAGCAGTCATAAAACTGACCGTCATAAAACGCAATAACAAGCACAGTCGTACTTTCTACATTCCTTTTCCAACGTCACTGTCCGCAACAGCAACCATGCTGACCTGCTTACTTCAAATATAACAACAAATCATGTTGTTGTGATTTCCGGTACAAGTGAGCACTGCTAGCATCAATGCTTTATTGCTGCGCGGTAATTACCCTCGCAACACAACCTTATCGTGTGCGGCCGCTTATCTGCGCCGCTAATCAGTGTTGCGTATCCATGTGGATGACTTATGCGCGGTTGATTACCTTTGTGGACATACGACATATGGACCGCGAATTTATCTAAAATTCGCGCCCGCTACTCTTAAACGTATGCGGTCGTTAAACAGCGCCGCTAGTCAGCAACCCTAGTCAACGTCGGCAACTTATACGCGGCTGGTTAGTAAAAGTTTTACGAGATCAGCGCCGCTAATCAACGTCGAAGATTTTTACAAGGTTGATTTGACTTGTTGGAACACAATATGTGAGTCACGAATTTATCTCAAATTCGCGTCCTCACAAAAGATTGTGGGTGGTGGGAGGACTCAAAGGGTCCTCTTTGGTTATAGCGCTGCTCAAACAGAGTGGTGGTAGACGTATTGAAACGGAACTGGACTGTGGAACTCCCATGGTGGCTACCGTGGACACCGGAGCAGCATACAGTTTTGTAAGTGGTCGTCTGGTTTCTACGGCGCTAGTTCCTCCCTGAAGAACTACTCAATAAACTGTGGCTCTTCCTTGGACTCCTTTCGGACAGAAGGGAAGCGAAGGCTGAAAACCTGGTGTTACATAGCAGAAGAGACGGAGGAATTTGCTGCCCTCCATAACGAATCAGTTGGACGTGGAGAAGAGTTTGATATAAGGGCCGCACCGCGCACAGAAAGATGGTTAGTGGTGGGAGGACTCAAAGGAAAAAGCGCTGCTGTATCAGAGTGGTGGTGCTGGTCTGGGATACTCCAATGGTAGCAACCGTGGACTCCGGAGCAGCAAGCAGTTTTTAAGTGGTCATCTGGTTTCAACTTTGGCTCTTCCCTGGACTTCTATCGGCAAGGAGGGAAGCGAAGGCTGGAGACATGGAATAACAGAGCAATAGAGACGGAATATAGTGCTGCCTTCCATAAAGGAGCAGCTGAAAGTGGAATAGAGTTTGATTACTAAGCCGCGCCACGCACAGAAAGATGGTTAGGGGTGGAAGGACCCAAAGGGTTCTCTTTGGTATTAGCGCTGCTCTGGCAGAGAGGTGGTGCTGGTCTAGGGTACTCCAATGGTAGCAACCGTGAACTCCGGAGAAGCAAGCAGTTTTGTAAGTTGTCATCTGGTTTCGACTTTGGCTCTTCCTTGGACTACTTTCGGCAAGGAGGGAAGCGAAGGCTGGAGACTTGGCGTTACAGGGCAGCAGAGACGGAGGATGTTGCTGCTCTTCATAAAGGAGCAGCTGGAAGTGGAATAGAGTTCGGTATATAAGCTGTGCCACGCTCAAAAAAAAGGTGAGGGGTGGAAGACCCACCGGGTCCACTTTGGTAATAGCGTCGCTCAGACAGAGTGGTGGTAGAAGGATTGTTACGGTGCTGGTCTGGGGTACTCCCATGGTGGCTACCGTGGACACCGGAGCAGCAAGCACCTTTGTAAGTGGTCGCCTGGCTTCTACGGTGCTAGTTCCTCCCTGAAGAACAACTCAATAAACTGTGGATTTTCCTTTGACGCCTTTTGGCCAGGAGGGGAGCTGGAAATTTAGTGTTACAGAGCAGCAGAGACGGGGGATGTTACTGCTCTCCATAAAGGAGTAGCTGGAAGCGGAAGAGAGTTCGATTTCTTGGACACGCCAAGCACTGAAAGATTATGAAGGGTGGGAGGACTCATAGGGTCTTTGGTTAAAGCGCCGCTCAGACAAGGTGGTGGCATAGGGATTGTCACGGTGCTGATCGGTGGTACTCCCATGGAGACTACCGCGGACACTGGAGCGCACGCAGTTTTGTAAGTGGATGCCTGGTTTCTACGGCGCTAGTTGCTCCCTGAAGAACAACTCAATCAACTGTGGCTCTTCCGCGAACTTGTTTCGGTCAGAAGGGACGCGAAGGCTGGGAACTTTGTGCTACAGAGCAGCAGAGACGGGGGATGTTGCTGCCCTCCATAAAGAAGCAGCTGGAAGCGGAAGAGAAATCGATATCAAAGCCGGGCCGCGCACAGAATGATGGTAAGGGGCGGGAAGACACACAGGGTCGTATTTGGTTAAAGCGTTGCTCAGACAAAGTTGTGGTAGAGGGATTGTAACAGTACTGGTCTGGGGTACTCCCTTGATGGCTACCGTGGACACGGGAGCAGCAAGCAGCTTTGTTAGTCGACGCCTGGTTTCAACGGCGCTAGTTCCTCCCTGAAGAACAACTCAATATACTGCGGCTCTTTCTTAGGCAATTTTCGGTCAGGAGGGAAGCGAAGGCTGACAACTTGGCTTTACAGAGCAGTGGATATGAGGATGTTGCTGGCCTCCATTAAGGAGCAACTGGAAGCGGAAGAGAAATCGACATCTAAGCCGGGCCGCGCACAGAATGATGGTAAGGGGTGGGAGCACACACAGCGTCCGCTTTAGCGCCCTCCATAAATGAGCAGCCGGAAGTGGAAGAGAAATGGATATCTAAGCTGGGCCGCGCACAGAAAGATTGTGAAAGGTGGGAGGACTCATAGGGTCCACTTTGGTAAAAGCGCCGCTCAGACTGAGTTTTGGAAGAAACATTGTAACGGTGCTGGTCGGAGGTACTCTAATGGAGACTACCGTGGAAACCGGAGCAGCATGCAGTTTTGCAAGTGGATGCCTGGTTTCCAAGACGCTAGTTCCTCCCTGAAGAAGTACTCAATCTGTGGCTCTTCCAAGGACTTCTTTCGGCCAGAAGGGAAGCAAGAGCTGGCAACTATGTGTTACAAAGCAGCATTGACGGGGAAAGTTGCTGCCCTCTTTAAAGAAGCAGCTGGTAATGGAAATGAGTTCGATGTCTCAGCCGGGTCGCGCTTATAAAGATGGTTAGGGGTAATAGGTCCCACAGGGTCTTCTTTGGTAATAGCGCCGCTCAGAGATAGTGGTGGTAGTGTGATTGTAACAGTGCTGGTCTGAGATAGTCCCATGGTGTTTACCTTGGACACTGAAGCAGCACGCAGCTTCGTAAGTGGACGCCTGGTTTCTAGAGCGCTTGTTCCTCTCTGAAGAACTACCTAATCGACTGTGGCTCTTCCTTGGACTCCTTTCGGTCAGGAGGGAAGCGATGGCTGGATGCTTAATGTTTCAGAGCAGAGACGGATGATGTTACTGCCCTGCATTAAGGAGCAGCTGGAAGTGCAAGAAAGTTCGATATCTAAGCCGTCCTGCGCACAGAAAGATGGTGAAGGGTGGAAGGACCCCCAGGGTCCGCTTTTTAAGCGCCGCTTAGACATAGTGGTGGTAGAGGGATTCTAACGGTGCTGGTCTGGGGTACTCCTTGGACCCTTTTTTTGGTCAGGAGGGAAGCGAAGGCTGGAAACTTGGTGTTACAGAGTAGCAGAGACGGATGATGTTGCTGCCTTTCATAAAAGAGCAGCTGGAAGTGGAACAGAGTTCTATATCTAAGCCGTACAGCGCATAGAAAGATGGTTAGGGGTGGGAGACCTCACAGGGTCGTCTTTGGTAATAGCGCTGCGCAGACAGAGTGATGGTAGAGGGATTGTAACGGTGCTGGTCTGGGGTACTCCCAAGGTGGCTACCGTGGACACCTGAGCAGCTCGCAGTTTTGCAAGGAGACGTCTGGTTTTTTCGGCGCTAGTTCCTCCTTGTTTATTCGTTTGCGAAACGGGTTATGAAGGGCATAGTCAGTTGTGTATCTGTGCAAGGTAATTGGGACAAAGTTTCTTGTACTTCATCGTGGGACATTGAAACTAATCTGACCAAGTAAGTATGAGGAATCAATTATACCAACAAGAAGTTTATGAAAAAAAACAGTCCTTAAAACAAACCTACGTTGCGAAAGAGATGGGAAGTAAAATGAGGAGGAGCCTTTGGTGATATGGCGGTAGTCTGATAATAGGGTCCCAGCTTAGACCACGAAGAGCAAATAAGAGAAATTGTTTCTGAATTGACTCAATGCGGTCTTGGTGTTTATACCCTGTACATACTGTACCAGGGTATATTGTGTTTGTTTGGCCGAAATGTATGTAACGCAGAGAAGGAGGGGAGGGGGACCCTATAAAGTATATATATTCTTGATCAGGACGACAAGACAAATTGATTAAGCCATGTTCGTCCGTCCGCTCGTCCGTCCGTCCACACCAATGGTTCTAGGAAACTAAAAAAGATAGAGACT